>JAJPUD010009931.1:26686-68527 GCA_023553655.1 Myrmecobius fasciatus | reverse complement strand
GGCTGCTTTTCAGAGTCTGTGCTTGGGGACGAGGTTGGGGCTAGGCAACCCCCGTAGTTGAGGGGAGGGGGACTGGACTGCAGTGAGTGGGGAAGGGGAGGGGGCGCCTTGCAGCGGGCCTGCAGTCCTTGCACTCGGCACGGCTCAGAGCTGGCACGACTATACGGGGGTCTTGGTGGTTGGCCGGTTTGGGGGGCGGGACCATGCTGGCAATGGCGCAGCAGGCGGTCTGCTGCAGAAATCGGGTGGGGTCCGCAGTGGCTGCGGCAGCAGGCAGTGCCAGGGGCCAGCCCACTTCCGGGGTATCAGTCTCCCCATCTCCATCCCGCAGCCTTTTGCTCCTCCCAGGCGGTGGTCCAGGGATGGCAGACTGCAGAGGAGGGGGCGGGGCATGGCCCCCTCCCTCGTGGGCTCTGGAGGAGGGGATGGGCACTGCGGCTAGGGGTCCAAGGCGGAAGTAGACAGGCTGTGGGAGGGGGGCACTGCAGTATTGTGGGGGGGACTGGGCTGCGGTAGCTGTCAGCTCCCCAGAGGCGGGCAGAGGTGAGGCGGGGCTGGTGGGGGGGAACAAGGGTCCGCATTGGCCGCTTCCGCATCTGCAGAGCGGTCCGCAGGGAGGGGGGAAGGAGAAGAAAAGGGAGGGGGCTGTGCTGGGGGCAGCAGGGGGCGGGGCTAAGCCTCAGCCGTCAGAGGTGAGGTCCCTCCCTAGTGCGGCACTAGGCACCCAAGGGAGGGGGGAGAGGCGGTCTGCCGCCGCCGCCGCCGCCGCCGTCACCGAGCCATTTCTTCTTACCCAATTACCTGTACCCGCATGATTCTTCCAAATCTTTCCCCAGAGATTGAGGGCGAAGACATGGCTAGTCCCCCTCCCCTCTGTTTACAGGAGAGGAAACTGAGGCTCCAGCGGTGAAGCACTAGCTACCGCAAAGCCGCACAGGCGAACCCTCCTATGACGCCAATGCACCACTTGAAGCCCGCCCACCCCTCCCTCCCCTCTCCCCCTCCTCCAATCTGGAACAGCCAAGTCCGAGAGCCTTTTCCATCCTCACTTCCTGGTCTATGCGGTATTTGCTCTGCAGACCACCCCCTCCCCTCCTAGCGGGGTCCCGCCCACCTGTCTGCTGCAGCTTTCCCACCCAGATTTTCGACGCAGTTCCAATTTCTGTCAGCCCCCCCCAAGGTAGATGCCCCCCTCCCCGAGCTCTCTCTTTGGACCCTTCTCATCTTTACCCCATTTCCTGGGGTCTCCACAGCTCGCTTGGGTCCAGTTATTAAACCAAAGACCCTCAGATCGATCCAACGAGCCTGAAGCTTATTTCTAGCCCCATTTCCCGGGGTCTCCCCAGCTCGCTAGAATCCAGCTACTAAACCAAAGACCCTCAGATCGATGCAACGAGCCCGTAGCTCTTATTTCTCCCCCATTTCCTGGGGTCCCCCCAGCTCGCTTGAATCCAGCTATTAAGCCAAAGATAGATTCAACGAGCCTGATACTGCATCACACACGCCCCCCCACTATAGAATTCATTCGCATCCCTCCTTTTCGGGACCTTCCCAGGGGGCTTCACACCCCGTCTTTGGACTCCTCCTTCCCTCACCACCACCAGCCACATTCAATCGGCAATCATTTTCCCTTCTCCGTCCCCCCGCATTTTCATCCCTCACACGCCCCCTCCCCCCTCATCACTCACCTGGACTACCGCAAAGGGCTCAGTCTCCCCCCAATCTTCCGCACAGCTGCCCAAGTGAGGCACAGGTACTAGTGCGTGTTCCCCTCCGCACCACCCCCACCAGTGAGCCCCCGGGACTCTCTATCACCCCGACCATGGAGACGAACGTCTTGACTGGGCTTTGAAAGCCCCAAGAAGGCTGTCCCTCTACCTTCGGATTTAGAGAACGTCCTCACGGTTTCCCGTTCTGGACGCTGCAAATGCTAACCCCCGCACCTTTGTCCCGGGCCCTCTCCCCTTCTCCCTCCAGCTCAGCTCGAGACTTGATAGGGACCTTCTTCCCCTTGCAAAGTTACTTTGTATCTTTCCGGGATCCTCTCCGTGTCCGCCCCCTAAGACCCTCCAGGGGCTGAGCCCATTTTGACCCCCCCACCAGCCCTGACGCAGTAAGCGTCAAATTGAAGTCCTTTGAATGAATGAAGAAATGGAGGTGTGGGGGGTGCGGCGGCCGGCCAGGGGGGCTGGGGGGCTTTTGGGCTGGCTGGCCGGCGCCTGGGGGACTGCCCTGCTCGAAGGCGGGCTCCACCTTACCCGACACCCGGCTCTCGGACAGCCTGCGGTGGTGACTCGAGGCTGGCGCCGGTCCGGCCCCTGGGGAGGCGCCGGGGGGAGCGGGCGGGCGAGCGGCTGGGGAGTCCGGGGGGCGAAGGCTGCAGGAGCGTCGGGAGAAGCGACTGCACGAGGCGAGACTCGACTCCGTCTGGGCAGAGCAGAGCGCGGGGCGGGCTAGAAGAAAGCTTGTGCGCAGGCGCAGCGACTCCGCTCCTCCCCCGCCCTCCGGGGGCCTGCCTGCCGCTGCAGAGGCAGCTGGCGGGGGCGGGGCGGGCCGGCCGGAGCGCTGTAACGCCGAGAGCGACCGTCAGGGGGAGGCCGAGAGCAAGGCCGGCCGGGCCGGGCGGGGCTGAGACGGGCCGAGTGGAGTGAGGAGCCTGGGCTGAGCCCTAGCCTGGAGCCCGGGACTGAGGAGGAAGATGCTGCGGGCGGCCGGAGGAACAGGGGGGGGACCCTGCGTGGGCAGGAGCTCCGCCACCGCCGCAGCCTTGCTGCTGCTCACAGGTGCGTCTGCGACCCCCAGGACCCCGGTGAAGGATGGGGTGGGCTGTGTGGGGGAAAATGGGCGGCCGAGCGAGATCCCACCCCACCCGTGTCTCCCGTGGGCCAAATGGGCGCCTCAGCGCTCCCCTCGCGGGGCCTCCATCTTCACGCCGCGCAGGGGGATCTGTGCCGACTCCCCCTTACACAGGCCTGTGTCCTGAGCGCTCTTCTCCCCTCCCCCTCCCGTGGCACCCACTCGTGATGGAAAATATGAGCTGCTTTCCCTGAGTTCCAGAGTCACAGCTGCTGCAGCCGTCTTTCCCCCCCCCCTTCCTTGTCCTTCTCCCTCTGCCTTCCCGAGGCTACAGTGCAAACTCAGGAGGCAGGGTGCTAGGGGGCACTCCGTGACAGCCTAATCTTCCCTAGGTGTCCCCCTCTGGACCCTCCCATGCACTTGGGCAGTCCTGCCCTTCCCCAGGAGTTGCTGCCTGCCGGCCTTCCTGGCTCTCACCCTCACCCTCCTCACTTCACATGCCCAAGTCCTGGGCTAGGTTTGCCTACTTTTAGCCTTTGCTTGGCTTTGCAGAGAGGGGCCCAGTGTGGGGCCCATGCAAGAGCCAAGGTGGAAAGAGCTGCTTTTCCTACCTATGCTAGGCAGGGTTCCCAAGAGGACCCCGAATTGTGATGCAGAAGGTCCGGTTCTTTATCCATTTGGTCTTTCCTGTGTGGATGGTTAGGCTAAAATCTTGGGAATAGTTTCAGGTCCGGTGCCAAAGGCTTTATCACGAAGAAGGCACAGGCCTTTCTGACTCAGGGATGTGTCTCTTCCATTTTAACCCAGGGAGTTTGGTGACTATACCCCTAACTCTGCTCCACCAATCATGGCAAGAAGCCTAGATAATCTGGGTTATTTCTGTTATTGCATCTTTCGGGTAATTTCTTATATGGATAATCGTGTCCTTTCTTCTGTACCTTTATACACACATGTACACTCACATTCACACACCCTCACCAAAAAATCCTAATCTTCCTCCAGGTCAGCAAATAAGGAAAACAAATTTGGGGAAAATAATCCAATCCAGACTGGTTCCCCTTAGACTTCCTGAGGGATTCCTGCTTGGGCACCTGTTCCCTCAACCGCAGCCACCCTGTGCGACTCTAACCCCTTGGCTTTCATTCTCCTTACAAATACAAAAACTGGGCTGTCCCCTAGGATGTGGCTCTCCTGGCCAACTTCTTTAGTAGGGAGATTGTTTTCTCTTCTTCCTACCCTGCTCCAATAGGCCGGGTTGGTCCTGGGGATGATGGCAGGCCTTCCCTCTCAGCTTTGCTTCACCCAGCCATCCAGCCTCTTGTAAGGGCTGTCAGCCAGCCCCCCACTTATTTTCCCTGGCTCCCCTAGCCACTGTCCTTTCACTGGGGTCATCAGCATCCATCCTGATATCCCCTCAGTCGGGTGAAGCCTCCTGTAGTCCTCAGGGATGATCCTGCCTGTGCACTTGATCTCCATCTTTGGGGTATCCTATGGCCATGGTCCTAAGCGCTGACCTCCTGTGTGATTACAGCCTCCTGTTCTTCCTCTCCCCCTGGGCCTTTCCAGCTTCCAGTCCCTCCATTTTCTCTGCATCTCTGGACAATGCTGGCTGCTCTGGACAAAGTTCAGATGGAACACTGTCCATGGTCCTTGTACCTACTGTCCTCCCCAAATCCCAGCTTGAGGTTCCTTCCACACTGTTGGTCTTCCCTGGCATAGGGCAGTCCTCTTATTCTTGGCTGGGTATTTCTCCATTCCCACAGCATCTGTTCTGAACCTTCTTATCTATTCCCACACCCATACTGGTGCCCTTTTAGGACCTCACCTTTGAAGAAATGAAGGTGAGCATGGCAGCTTTCCTCTGTACTGATTTCTAGTGGCATCCTCCGGTTCTCCTTTGCTCTAGGCTCAATGGAAGAGGCAGTCATTCTCTTGGATTGGGTCATCCCTGCCTATCTTCACTGGAAGCTTCCCTTCCTGTCACTCCCTCTCAGGTCTTCATTGTCTTTATTTTTGTGGGGTTTTTTTTCAATTTTTATAGAGATCTTTTATCCTTAAATCAACGTTCATTTCAAATACTAAGATTCCGAGATTCCCTTCTGCCTTCCTTCTCTAAAAAGCCATCCCTTATCACAAAGACAAAAAAGAAGAAAAAAGAGAAGTTAAAAGCAATTCCATCCAACTAGCCCATTCCTGAGCCCTACCTGGACAGCCAGTGAGACTTTCCCCTGCCTCAGGGTTAGTGGGAGAAGGGAAACAACATTTTCCCTGCTACACTTTTGCTTTATTGATCATTGGAAAATGTATTTACATGTTAGCCATGCTGAAAAAAAAAAAGAAGGCAAGAAAAATAAAGTGAAAACCATATGCTTCAATCTGCTCTCAGATTTTATCAGTTCTGTCTATGGAAATGGATAGCATTTTTCATCATGGGTCTTTTGGAAATGCTTTGGATAATTGTATCGATCAGAGTAGCTGAGGCATTCAGAGTTGATTATCATTACAATATTGCTGTTATTGTATACAATGTTTTTCTGGTTCAACTCATTTTGTACCAGTTCATATAGATCTCCCCTTCTGAAAGCATACCTCTCAGAATGGTTTATAGTGCAATAGTAAATATCAAATCAAATACCACAATCATATACCACACCTTGTTCAGTCATTGCATCATTGATGAGTTTTCCCTCAGTTTCCAATTCTTTCCCACCATGAAAGCTGCCGCTATAAATATTTTGTATTTTTGGATCCTTTTCTTTTTTCTTTGATCTCTTTGGGATACAAGTCTAGTAAGGTAATGCTAAATCAAAGAGCACATACATTTTTATAGCCCTTTGAGCATAGTTTCAAATTGCTCCCCAGAATGGTTGGATCAGATTGCAACTTTATCAACAGTGTATTAATGTCCATATTTCCCCACATATTCTCCAGCATTCACCATTTTCCTTTTTTTGTCATGTTGGCCAATCTAATAGATATGAAGTGGTACCTTAGAGTTGTTTGAATTTGCATTTTTCTAATTACTGGTAATTTGGAACATTTTTTCATATAACTATAGATAGTTTTGATTTCTTCTTTTGAAAACTGCCTGTTCAGATCCTTTGACCTTTAAACAATTGGGAAATGACTCTTATTTTTATAAATTTCATCCAGTTCCCAATAGATTTGAGAAATTAGGCTTTTAACAGAGAAACTCACTACAAAATTTCCCTCCAGTTTCCTGCTTTCCTTCAAATTTTGACTGCTTTGGTTTCATTTATGTGAAAGCTTTTTAATTTCATGTAATCAAAATTATCCATTTTTTTGTTCCATGATCAGACTCTCTATGTCTTGTTTGGTTATAAACTCTTCCCTTTTTCATAGATCTGATGAGTAAACGATTCCATACTTACCTAATTTGCTTGTGGTATCATCCTAACCACAACAATCTAAATCATGTATAAATTTTGACCTTATCTTGGCAAATGGTATGAGATATGTTGGTCTGTGTCTAGTTTCTGTCCCATTGCTTTCCAGTTTTCTCCAGCAGCCTTTATTGAATAGTGAGTTCTTGCCCCCAAAGCTGGAGTCTTTTGGTTTATCAAACTCTAAATTACTATGGTCATTTTCCACTGTATATTGTACACCTGATCTAGTCCACTGATCTATCCCTTTATTTCTTAGAAAGTACCAGATTGCAGGAAGGAAGTCCACTACATGTTAATAATGTTGAAATACTTGACAAGTTATGCAAGAAAAATCCTATCTACAAGAAAAAAAAGGGGAAGGGAGGGGATTGGGGGTAAAATTTGTAATGGAAAGCTTTGTAAAGATCAATGCTGGGGAACTACCCATACAGATGCTATACAAATAAAAAGCTTTAATTAAAAAAAATACTTATCCAGCCTTGCTAAGAAAAAAAAAAAAAAGAAAGTACCAGATTGTTTTGATAATTTCTACTTTGTAATGTGGTTTGAAATCTGATAGGACTGAGCCATTTTTCTTGACATTTGTTTTCATTGATTCCCTTAGTATTCTGGACTTTTTGTTTTTCTATACGAATTTTAGTATTTTGCTAGCTCTATAAAATAATTGCATAAATAATTTTATAAATATTTATAATTTACTTATAAATTATAATTAGGTGATATATTTTATGTAAATATACTTTCTGATATTTTATAATATAGTTTTATTTATAATATATTTATACTAATTTGTAATTATTATGTATAAATAATGAACCTAAAATTAGTTTACTTGGTATGACAATGAATAAGTACACTAATTTAGGTAGAGCTGTAATTCTTTTTCCCCCTGAATCATATTTTATTTATATATTTATATATTTATTTTTCCAAATACACGTAAAGATAGTTTTCAATATTGAGTTTTATAAGATTTTATGTTCCAAATTTTTCTCCCTCCCTCGCCTTCCCCTTCCGCAAGACAGCAAATACTCTGAGATAGATTAAATATGTGCAATCCTTTTAAAGAAATTTCTGTATTTGTCATGTTGTACAAGAAAAATCAGACCAAAAGAAGGAAAAAACCTTGAGAAAGAAAAAAGCAGACAGCAACAAAAAAGGTAAAATACTATGCTTTGATTCACATTCACATTGTGGTTTTTTGGCACTGAATATTCTAGTCTCAGCTTGTCTCTCCAGGATGATTAGCTCTTACTCCCCCTTCATACAGTCTGTGTCTGAACCAAAGTGACCCATTTGCTGTTTCCCATTGATGGGGTTCTATCTCTCAGCTCCTCCTCTTTGCATGGGAGTTCTCCTCTATGCCTAAAATGCGCTCCATCCTCTTCTTCACCTAATAGGAACTTCAGCAGACCATCTGAGATCAGCTCAAGCCCCACCTTTTGCAAAAAGCTTGTCTTGATCTCTGTTGTAATTTAGTGACTTGCCCCTCTCTCCCTCCATCATTTTGGGTTGGTTTTTACCTAGACTGAATGTACTTTTTGATGAATATGTTTCCTCCTTTTGTTCCCTTCCCATGCCCCACCTCCCAATAGAATGTAAGGGAGGAACCTCCCTTCTTTTCTATCCATTCCACCTAGCATACTGTCCCTGGCACATGGTAGGTCCACAGTGTCTGTTGATTAAGTTTCAAGTATTCTTGGGACACTCTTTGAGGGAAAGATTTTCAGGAAGGGTTTCACTCTACTAAACCAGAGTGGGTGACTTTGTGGGTGACATCTGTCATTTCTCACATTTCCAGATGAATGTCCTTTTTCTTATTTATACTAGGGATACAGAGAATTCACAATTCAAGTGGGAGAAAAGCTAATATAACTGAAAGCACATTTCCATTGAAGCTTCCCAAGCAGTGATTGACAGCATGTGGGTGGATAAAACTGCTGGCAGCAATGCTAATAACGTGCTGAACACTCCAGTGTTACACAGCCCCTCCCTCGGAGACTTTGGCTACACAGCCCCTCCCACGAGACTTTGGCTACTCTTTCTGTGGTTTCAAGAAAATGCAGAGATAATTGTAATCTTTAAAGGAATTTGTGTGTAGCTCTCAGAGAAGATGAGGGACTTCAAGAGATAACTCTCATGGAGAGTCTGAGAGAGACTTGGAGACTTAACTCTTCTTCTGAAGGAAGCCGAGTGTGAGGGAATGTTCTCTAATGGAGAAATCTACCCTTTTATAAGGGAAATCTAGACCTAGTTTAAGTCTTCCCTTCCTCCTGAGAAAGTTAACTAAGTTATCATTAATTCTGAGAATTCCTGCCATTCAGAGAGGGACTCAATTAATTTGTGTTTTGAAGAAAGACAGTTAACATTTCTGAGAAGTGAGAAATGCTGAGCTAACTACATTCTGAAAAGAACAAAAGTTTTGTTGGGGGGGGGAGGGGAGGTTGGCACTTGGCCGGTGAGAAGAATTCCTTCTAGTCCCCAGCTTCTTTGCCCTGCTTTCCTAAGACACAGAGGGACTCCTCTGTGACCTTTCTCCCAGCCAATACAGTGGTAAGCATCTATAACTTGTGTTGTTTTTCACTGTGACTAAATTACATGGGCAGTGGGGCTGAAAAAGGCTCAGGAAAAGAGAGGGCTTTCCAGTTTTACAAGTGGGACCTCGATCAGGGAATGACTGACTGCATTTTATGTCATTTCGGAGGTGATGCCAGAACATCCCCTTCCAGTGACTGCCCTTGGAACAGTGAGCAAAGGAAGAAGTAAAGGGACCAATGGGTGTCTAATCAAAAGGAGGGGCTGGATGTCCGCTTTGAGGGCTTATTTGCATTGAGGCATTCCATGTGAAGTGGTGGCCATGAAATTGCCACAGTTCTATCGGGTGCCTATTGAATTATGCTAAAATGGGGAAATGGACTGACTAAAATTGAGTGAAGGTCCCATAATTCAATTAACTCAATATTCCTTTATTTGGTACTTTGTAAGTACAAGAATTGGGGGTGGCAGTGTAAAGATAAAAATGGCAAACATTGTTTACCACCCAGGAAGCTTACATTCTACAAGACAGAGGAAGCCCTATCCCATCTGAAAGCTGAAGAAAAATGCATCCCAGCTTTCCGTTAGCATTGGAATCTTTTGTTTCCAATATAGAATAGTAGATATGGAAGAGCCTGATTTGTTCTAAAGACTGGCAGGTTGGCTTTCATAACCATCAGATCACCCAATTTCAGAGGGTTTTTACAAATACCTGAGATGGGCATCCGTTCAGTTTCCAGTTTCTAGCCACTACAAAAAGGGCTGCCATAAACAGTCTTGCATATGTGGGTCCCTTTCCCTCCTCTAACATCTCTTTGGGATATAGGCCCAATAGAAACACTGCTGGGTCAAAGGGTATGCACAGTTTGATAACTTTTTGAGCATAGCTCCAAATTGCTCTCCAGAATGGTTGGATCCGTTCACAGTTCCACCAACAATGTATTAGTGTCCCAGTTTTCCCACATCCCCTCCAACATTCATCGTTATCTTTTCCTGTCATTTTAGCCAATCTGACAGCTGTGTAGTGGTACCTCACAGTTGTCTTAATTTGTATTTCTCTGAGCAATAGTTATTTGGAGCAACTTTTCATATGACTAGAGATAGTTTTAATTTCATCATCTGAAAATTGTCTGTTCATATCCCTTGACCACTAATCTATTGAAAAGTGGCTTGAATTCTTATATATGTGAGACAATTCTCTATATATTTTAGAAATGAGGCCTTTATCAGAACCATTAAATGTAAAGATGATTTCCCAATTTGATGCTTCCCTCCTAATCTTCTCTGCATTAGTTTTATTTGTACAAAAACTTTTTAACTTAATATAATCAAAATTATCTATCTGGTGTTCAATTAGGGGTTCCAGACCTTCTTTGGACATAAATTTATTCCATCTCCACAGGTCTGAGAGGTAAACTATACTACCTTCCTCTAATTTGCTTACAATATCACTCTTTATATCTAGATCATGAACCCATTTAGATCTTATCTTGGTATGTGGTGTTAGGTATGGGTCAAGCCCTAATTTCTTCCACACTAGTTTCCAATTTTCCCAGCAGTTTTTGCCGAATAGTGAGTGCTTATTCCAGAAGCTGTGGTCTTTGGGTTTATCAAACACTAAATTGTTAAAGTTATTGCCTAGATTATCCTGATAGTCTATCCTATGCCACTGATCGACTGCTCTATTTCTTAGGCAGTACCAAACGGTTTTGATGACCGCTGCTTTATAATATAGTTTTAGATCTGGTACAGCAAGACCACCTTCATCTGCCTTTTTTTTCATTAATCCCCTTGAAATCCTTGACCTTTTATTCTTCCAAATGAACTTTGCTACTATTTTTTCTAGATCTGTAAAATCATTTCTTGGGAGTTTGATTGGTATGGCACTAAATAAGTAGATTAGTTTGGGTAGTATTGTCATTTTTATTATATTCGCTCTGCCTACCCATGAGCACTTAATGTTTTTCCAATTGATTAGATCTGATTTTATTTGTGTGGAAAGTGTTTTGTAGTTTAGTTCGTATAGTTCCTGACTTTTCCTTGGTAGATAGATTCCCAAATATTTTATCCTATCATCTGCTATTTGGAATGGAATTTCTTTTTGTATCTCTTGCTGCTGATCTTTGTTGGTAATATATAAAAATGCTGATGATTTATGTGGATTGATTTTGAATCCTGCAAATTTGCTAAAGTTGTGAATTGTTTCTAGTAATTTTTTAGTTGAGTCTCTAGGGTTCTGTAAGTATACCATCATGTCATCTGCAAAGAGTGATCATTTGGTTTCTTCATTCCCTACTCTAATTCCTTTTATCTCTTTTTCTTCTCTTATTGCTAAAGCTAACATTTCTAATACAATATTAAATAGTAATGGTGACAATGGGCAGCCTTGTTTCACTCCTGATCTTATTGGGAATGGTTTTAGTTTGTCTCCATTACATATGATGCTTGCTGATGGTTTTAAATAGATGCTACTGATCATTTTAAGGAAAAGCCCATTTATTCCTATATTCTCTAGTGTTTTTAATAGGAAGGGGTGTTGGATTTTATCAAATGCTTTTTCTGCATCTATTGAGATAATCATATGGTTTTTGATAGTTTGGTTATTAATATAATGAATTATGCTGATAGTTTTCCTAATATTGAACCAGCCCTGCATCCCTGGTATAAATCCTACTTGGTCATGGTGTATTATCCTGGGATTGACTTTCTGTAATCTCATTGCTAATATCTTATTTAAAATTTTTGCATCAATATTCATTAGGGAAATGAGTCTATAGTTTTCTTTCTCTGCTTTCACCCTACCTGGTTTAGCTATCAGTACCATATCTGTGTCATAAAAGGAATTTGGTAGAACACTTTCTTTTCCTATTTTTTCAAATAGTTTATATAATATTGGAATTAATTGTTCTTTGAATGTTTGGTAGAATTCACATGTAAAACCATCTGGCCCTGGAGATTTTTTCTTAGGGAGTTGATTAATAGCTTGTTCTATTCCTTTTTCTAAAATGGGGCTATTTAAAAATTTATCTCCTCTTCTATTAACCTGGGTAGTCTATATTGTTGTGGCTATTCCTCCATTTAATTTAGATTATCAAATTTGTTGGCATAAAGTTGGGAAAGTAATTCCTAATTATTGCTCTAGCTTCCTCTTCATTGGTGAAAAGTTCTCCCTTTTCATTTTTGAGACTAACAATTTGATTTTCTTCTTTCCTTTTTCTAATTAAATTAACTAAAGGTTTATCTCTTTTGTTGGTTTTTTCATAAAACCAACTCTTAGTTTTGTTTATTAATTCAATAATTTTCTTCTTTTCAATTTTATTAATCTCCCCTTTTATTTTCAGAATTTCCAACTTGGTATTTAATTGAGGGTTTTCAATTTGTTCTTTTTATAGCTTTTTTAGTTATAAACCCAATTCATTGATCTTTTCTTTCTCTATTTTATGCAAGTAAGCATCTAGGGATATAAAATTACCCCTTATAACAGCTTTGGCCGTATCCCACAAATTTTGGTATGTTGTCTCATTATTGTCATTCTCCTGGATGAAGTTTTTTTATTGTGTCTATGTTTTGCTGTTTCACCCATTCATTCTTTAGGATTAGATTATTTAATTTCCAATTAACTTTTGGTCTATTTTCTCCTGGCCTTATATTACATGTGAGTTTTATTGCATCATGATCTGAAAAAGATGCATTTACTATTTCTGCCTTTCTGCATTTGATTTTGAGTTTTTTATGTCCTAACACACGGTCAATTTTATAAAAGTTCCATGAACTGCTGAGAAAAAAGTAAACTCCTTTCTGTTTCCATTCAATTTTCTCCCAAGATCTATCACACCTAACTTTTCTAACATTTTGTTTATCTCTTTAATTTCTTTCTTATTTATTTTGTGGTTTGATTGATCTAATTCTGAGAGAGCAAGGTTGAGATCCCCCACTAATATAGTTTTGCTGTCTATTTCTTCTTGCATCTCTCTTAACTTCTCTAGGAATTTGGATGCTATACCACTTGGTGCATATATGTTTAATATTGATATTGTTTCATTATCTCTGGTACCCTTTAGTAATAAATAGTTTCCTTCCTTATCTCTTTTAATTAGATCTGTCTTTACTTTTACTTGATCTGAGATCAGGATTGCTACTCTTGCTTTTTTTTTTTTTTTTTATTGTTGTTCACCTAAAGCATAATAAATTCTGCTCCATCCCTTTACCTTCACTCTGTATGTATCAGTATGCTTTAGATGTTTTTCTTGTAAACAACATATTGTTGGATTCTGGCTTTTAATCCAGTCTGCTATCGGCTTCCACTTTATGGGAGAGTTCATCCCATTCACATTCACAGTTAAAATAACTAATTCTGTATTTCCTGCCATCTTATTTACCCAAAGTGATGTTTTTCTCTTTCTTTTCCCCTTTCCCTCCTCCCCAGTATTTTGCTTTTGATGACCACCTCCCTCAATAGTCCTCCCCCTTTAGAGCCCCTCCACCTTTTTTATACCTTTACCCTAATTCTTCTCTTTTCCCTTCTATTAGTCTTTCAGTGGGGTTGAAACCAAAAAAAAAAAAAAAAGGGAAAAAAATGTTCTAATTTGTAGCTCTTGGTGGTGGTCAGGTTACAATAGCGCAGCCACATTCATCCTTAGCAGGGTTGCTAGGCTTTATCTTAAGAGATCTCTACACTGTCTTGGACCTCATTGTGTACAGATCCACAGTTCTCCTAGTAATTAGCAGAGGGGCCTGCTCTCAGCAGCAGAGCTCAGCCTACTTCTAGTAGCTGCCATGAAGGGATGAGGGTCTGAACTTCTTGAAACATGGGGTTATTGTTGTCTCTTCTTAGGATCGGCAACTTTCAGCCTGAATGGTATTTACCTGGCTTAATTATTTCAAACTGAAATACAAATTAGGAAAAGGAGAAAAATCGCCAGGTACACAGCAGAACATAAGATTCAAAATATAAAGCAACACATTTTCATTTCAAGAAAGACTATATAAGTACTACACCTTTTGTTCAGAGCTATTCATCTTTTCTTTGCTTCTTTGTAGATTTTCTTTTGTTTTCTGCTTTGTACTTTTTACTAGATTCTTTATTCTCCCTTCTTCCCCTCCCCCAAAGCAGCTGCAGTTAACATGTATACATACATATATATCTATACAATACACACATGAACATAAATACATATACACACATTTAGATATATACATTCATATATCTGTGTAAGACTGTACCATCCAGTTTGTCCTCTGTTTCTCTGAAGGTGGATAATATCTTCTTTTATAAGTCTAAGTCTTTCCATATTTTTCTGATTCTACCAACTCATCATTTTCTATACCACAGCAATATTTCAACCTTTTACTTTCTAGTTATTTTAATAGTCTAAAACAATATTAATTGATATGACTGACATATAGTATAGTTTCTCTATTTTCTCTTTTAATTAAATTTATTTTAGCCTTAACTTTGTCTAAGATCATGATTACTACTCTTGCTTTTTTGTTGTCATTGCTGTTTTCAACATGAATTTTGTAAGGTTTTTCTCCCTCTTCCCTTAACTGCCCCCCTCTCCAATTTTTCCCCTTCCCTCCCTTCTTCACCTTTTCCCCAAGATAGCAAGTAATCTGATATAGGTTAAATATGTGCAGTCCTTTTAAACCTATTTCCATATTTGTCAATTGTGCAAGAAAAATCTCCAAAAGGAAAAACAAAAACATGAAAAAGAAAACAAACAAAAAGGTGAAAATAATATGCTTCAATCCACATTCAGTCTCCAAAGTTCTCTCTCTGGATACAAATGGCATTTACTATCCCAAGACTATTGAAATTGCCTTTAATCACTACATTGCTGAAAAAAGCCAAGTCCACCACAGTTGATCATCACATAATCTTTCTGTTACTGTGCATAATATTCTCCTGGTTCTGCTCACTCCACTCAGAATCAGTTCAGGTAAGTCTTTCCAGACTATTTTAAAATCAGCCTTATAGACCATCTCTCACAGAACAATAATATTCCAGGACATTCATATACCATAATTTGTTCAGTCATTCTCCAATTGATGGGCATCCATTCAGTTTCCAGTTTCTTGCCACTACAAAAAGGGTTGTCACAAACATTCTTGCACATGTGGGTCCCTTTCCCTCCTTTAAGATCTCTTTGGGATATAAGCCCAATAGAAACACTGCTGGGTCAAAGAGTATGCACAGTTTGATCACTTTTTGAGCATAGTTCCAAATTGCTCTCCAGAATGGTTGGATTTGTTCACAATTCCACCAACAATGTATCAGTGTCCCAGTTTGTGGTTAGGATATTCTCAAGAAAAAAGCATCTCATGGTGTCATGGCACCTTCCAGCTGATATATAATCAAATATTAGCTTTTAAAACATTTTTTTTTGTCCTTTCCAAAAAGTTTCCTTGTACTTTTGAACAATCGAAGGCTGCTGAGCAGCCACAGTGGACAAAGAGCTGGGCCTGGAGTCAAAAAGAGCAGAGTTTCAATCCTGCCCTAGACTCTTCTTGAAACCCTGGATAAGTCTTTCCCTTGGCCTTGCTAATAGATATTAAGCACTTTGCAGATATTAAGTAGCGCATCAGGGTTCCTTGTTAGGATTTGAATGAGGGAAGCATACATTGCACTTATGAGTGGTGGAGCTCCTAATTTGTGTGCATCAGTGGGAGCATCTAGAAGGCTACTCTCAGGGTTCTTGCCAGCCTTTCTCATCTATGATTACAGATAGGTTAATCTGCTAATAGTCTTCATTTGAAAGGTATGCTCCATGGGCCATACAATTAAGTCTGGGATTTTGCAATTCAATACATCCTTTTAAAAGCCCACATGGCCCAGAGTTGGGACTCAGTTCTTTGTCATAGAATTGGATTGAATTGTTGCCTTCACTTCCGCCAATAATGACCGTACCAACCAAATACCGACCAGCCCAAAAGAACAGAAGAAATTGGGATTTGTTAGAAATTAGGGATTCTAAAATGTCACTACAGAGGCGAGGCAGCAGTCTTGGGGCTAATTTCTTGAGGCTGGCCGTGGAGTCAGAAGACCTCATTTCTGCACAGACAGGCTGGGTGACTGGACAAGCAGTGTGGACAACCACATTTCAAACCAGTCCTTTTGTTCAGTTGGACATGAGAAGCCCGCAGTTCCATCTCTGCCCCTGCCCTCCTCTCCCAGAAGTGCTTTCTTACTGTCTCTCCCCTCTTCCCACAAAGCCCTGCTCCTTCATCCAGCCATGGAGCGATATTCCTAGGTGCCGACCTGTTCTTTAAAGTCCAAGGCTCATTTCTTGCTCCACAAAGTGGCTCTGTGCCCATTTGTGCCATGCTAAGGGCCCACACCATGTCACCATGGCACAGAAAGTCTTTGCAGAGACCTTGCAATGAAAAGCTTTAAGATAAAGGGTATTCGATGCTGAATCACATCAGCACCGAGATCGCCGCCCTCCTTGGCTCAGAGAATCCTTCGCTTCCCTCCAGAGTTCAACTCGGAAAGTTTTCTGATACCCGGAAATTACTCTGGATCTTCTTGAAATGATTTCTACTGCTGCATTCGGTGTATATGCCCAGCTCCCCAGCAGAGTGGGTGAGGGCAGGGACTATTTCCTTCCAATCTGGGCCCCCAAAGTCCAGGCTGTTCTTTTATAAAGTGGGCACTTGATAGGAGATAGCTGAATGATAGGTGGTATGGGGCTTCAGAGAGAGCTTCAGAGCCATCGAGGCAGACTCTTCCCCTTTTGGAGATGGTTGCCCAGGGAGCAGGTGCAGGGCACACTGTGGCAGTACTGTGCTTTGGTTTCAGAAGATGATTTGATGTCCTGCCTGTTTCAAACCTGGGCCCTCTTGTATTTGAGGCTTGCTCACCTGATCTCATCAGCTCTGCCAGCCAACATCCCTGGCCCAAAAGATCATCCTTGACCCTCTGGCCAAGTGTAATCTGTGATCCTGACTGCTCCTCTCTGCTGACCTGCTCCCTCTCACCCTGGCACATGCCCTCCCCTGCCCTCCAGGAGCCGACCCTGCTCCCTCTCACCCTGGCACGTGCCCTCCCCTGCCGCTAGGAGCCAACCCTGCTCCCTCATTGGATTTGCAGATGGTACAGTGCTGAGGCTAGATAAGCTTAAAGCTTGAATGAATGTTTATTATTTTGAAACAGGCTCCTTGGATGGCCTAAACAAAATTGCAAAAACTGGCAAGAATAAATGTAAACTTTTACCTTTAGGTTCAAAAAATAATTTTGTTAACATGGGACTCCGGGAGTGGGGAAAAGCTTCTGAGCAGTTTTTCACATGTTTCCTCATCTTTGAAATGAGGGGTTTAAACTCGAAGATCTCTAAGGTCCTTCCCAAGTCAAAATGGATGACACTGTGATCACCCAGTAGGGGGTGTCCCCAAAGGTCCACAATCGCACTAAGACTTTGGGAACATCCTGGACTGGTGTGCCACCTGCAGGGCTGTTGACAAAGTGTATGTGTTTGCAGAAAGCTGGCATTCTGAGTGTGAGGGCCCTGCCACACACACAGCTTCCTCCTTTCCCCCACAGCCTCGTACCTTGGAGGGTTGAGGGAGGGGACCAGCCTTTCTAGGGGAGTGAGTCCTCTGCAGCTATACCATCTTGGGGGGAAAACGGCTCCTTTCCCATCCCACTCGTCCAGATCCCTCTCCCCTGCCAGCAGAGCTCCCTTCTTTAGCTGGTTCTAAAAATTGCATTCACAAATTCAAATTCAGCGATTGCAGAATCTGTTCGGTGGCACTTTGGCGGCCTCTCATCCCCCGCATTTGCAGAAGGGGTCCCCACTTTAATGTGCCAGATAAGTGTCCCACTCATATTGGAAGACGTCTGGATCAGTGGGTGCTACCACTTCCTCTAGGAGCCCCTCCATTTGAGGAAGGCTCCCATCAAACCTCAACTGATCTCTCTGCATTTCCTCTGCCCTATTCTTGGTTCTGCCTCTGGGGCCAAGTTCTCTGGCCCTTCTCCCTTGCCCTTGATGAGGAGTCTTTGCCTCAGTCTAAAGGTGCCCAATTCCCACACCTGGTCCTCTCACCAGGTGTCCCAAACTGAGCCCAGACTCCAGGTGCAGTTGGGGCAGGTAAGGCACAGGGGGGCTGCTCCTGGAAGCTTGGGCGACCGCGGCACACTGTCTCGCCTGAACCCAGCCAAAGCTAAGAATGCCATAGCTAAATACTTTTGTGCATTGGCAGCTGGGTGACCCAGTGGATAGAGCACTGGGGCAGTGGGCAGGAAGACCAGAGTTCAAATCCCGTCTTGGATCTATACTAGTTGAGTGACCTGTGGCAAGTCACTTCCACCTTCCTTAGTTTTCTTAACTTACAAATGGGGATAATAACAGTCCCTACTTTCTAGGGTTGTTGGATCAAATGAGATCCTATTCATAAAGGGCTCGGCACAATGGATATACTATAGAATGCTTATTCTTTTCCTGCCCTCCTTTCTGTATTAGTTTAATACTTAGGAAAAATGTGTTTTATTACTATTACTAATAACCAATATTTATATTTTATATTTGATTTATGGTTTTCTATTAATTTATTGTGTGGGTTTCTAAAATGAATATCTATCTACATGAAGGAATGGTGCAGTGGAAACAGCTCAGACTTTGGAGTTGAGATTTGTATTCCACTCCTAGTTCTTATTAAGTGTGTAAACACTCTCAGCCTCAGTTTCCTCATCTGTAAAATGTTGGAGTTGTCCTATCCAGCTCTCCACCTATGATCATATATCTAATATGCAGCAAGAAAGCATGGAACTAGACCATGCAGAGTATGAGCGCTCCATGGTGTCACAAGGATGATAACCCTCCCACCCCTCGTTTTGCCTGCTCTTCATTTAAGGGTCTGGGGTCCCAGAGATGGACCACCACCAAACACTTACATTGGAACTTTCTCAGCCTTTTTGGTGCAACTCTGTGGAGGGATAACATGCTTTATTGACTCACCAGTCTAGCTGGAGCCCCCTCCAATGCTTTTTCTAACTATACAATCAGCCACTCACAAGAGGTGATAATTACAGACACAATAATAAAACTTTTAAAGTTAAAAAAAAGTACCATAGATGCTAATCTATTAAATTACCACATAATAAAATACATCTTAATCACTCTTTCCCACTAGGGCTACAGTAGCTAAGGGGAAGCACCCAAGAGAGGAAAATCTTGGTGTTTGGGCTAACTCAGGTCCACTCAGAACTTCTGCCCTTCACAGAACTCCTTCTTAGTTCACTGTTTGCCTCCTGAACCTCTCTCAGCCGGTCTTGGGGGGCACCAGAAGCAATGCCTTTTTCTTCTCTAATCTAAATAGTGTTTTTAAGCACTTTAAAGGGCATTTAGGAATTGTTAGCTCTTGAGGAGGCTGTCACTTCTCCCTAAGCTGGGACTCACCCAAATGGCCATCTCGGGCACCCAGATGGGCCAGTTCCACACTTGCCAAGATGCTGCCTTGTCCAGTCCCAGACTCTTCAAAACTACCTGCAAAGCAGCCGGAAGGGCACCAGAGAGAGCTGTGCCTTTGCAAAGCTACTGCCCTCTCCAGTGCCAGGTGTCCTGGTGGGGAAGAGCTGGCACTGGCACCCGGACCCCTACCCTTCCCTCCTGGGACAAAACCTTTTCAGGTTTTTTCATTAACCGTCCTTTGAAGAAGGCTCTTCATGCTTCATGCTTCAGTCTCCAAATGTTAATTCTCATTTAAAAAGTCTTCTCTTCTATAATGATAAATCTAGTATGTGTAAATTAGCTGATACACCATCATGCTTAGAGCTGCTAGGTGGTCCATTGAATGCCAGGCATGGAGTCAGGAAGACTTATCTCCCCGAATCCATATCTGATCTCAGACACTTCCTAGCTGTGTGAGTCTAGCCAAGTTACTTCACCCTGTTTGCCTCAGTTTCCTTATCTGTAAAATTAGCTGCAGAAGGAAATAGCAAATCACTCCGGTATCTTTGCCAAGAAAACCCCAAATGGGGTTACAAAGAATAGGACACCACTGAACAGCAACAGCAACCCCCAGGGTGTGCAGCTGTGAATCCCCTACTTGGTCCTCCCCATCTTTGCTTCTCTGTGCTCATATTTCTCTAATGAATCCAAGATCTCTCTCTGCCTCTTTCCCCACACAACCAGGACATCCTTCTTGGCTGGTCCCGACTGTAGAGGGGAAGTCTTTTACACCACAGATTGTTTCCCCCTCTATAAATCTGAAATCTGCACTTCTTCATACAAATGTGTGTGTGAGTGTGAGTGTGAGTTAAAACAAAGATCTTTTTTCACTTTTCTTAGGAATCGAAAGGTTCATCCACAATAGTGGCAATCTCCCACATCATTTGACAATATCTAAAAATCTCTTCCTTTACAAAGACGTTTTTGGGTCCCTTTCTTTACTAAACAGCGGCATTTATCATAAAGGGACGGTATACCTTCACAGCTGTATTTAATATGAACTTTCTCATAGATATGTGAAATTACTTGTTATTCTGTCTGTTTTAGAAAATCAATTCTCCCCTTCCCAATTTCTGTATTATTCCACAGGGCAGGATAACTGTTCTCTATAGCCCCTGCTTCATTCACCCCATCACAATGGGAAAGCTTTATTTAAAATGAAGGTTTGGCAGAGCAGTTACCCATTGATTAGGAAATAGCTGCATTAGTTGTGGTGTAAGGACTGAAGCTGAATGCTGCAAAATGAAAATCTCCAAGTTCTGCCCAGAGACAAGATGAGAGAGGCCCCTCCTTCTGCTTTGCAGAGGTCGGGGACCATGGCAACGCTGCACCTCATGTCAGACTCTTGCCAGTAGGTTGGTTAGTTTAGCTAAATGGAAGTTTCCTCCCTCCTCTTCAGTTTTTGTTGAAGGGAGGGGTAGACAAGCCCCTCTGGGAGGGCTTAGGGAAAGGAATATATTGGAAAATATAGACAATATAAACATAAAATGTATTCACACAATTAAACGTGTGTGCATAGCAAATCAAATCAAATCAAACAAAGTATGGATTTTAAGCATTCAATCAACATTTATTCAGTGACTACATGTGCTGGCACCATAGGAATACAGAGACCGAAACAAATTGCCACTGCCCCTTCCTTTTTGGAGTTAAATTTCCTCTACTTCTTTGCAGATTTAGATTATCTTAATCTTTTATATGAAACTCAATCTCGCAGACGTGGGTTGGGAGAACAAAGATATATTGACACTTAAAGGAAAAAAAATGTCTCTAGTCATTCTCATGACATTTTAGTCATTGCATTTTCTACCAGGATTATATTGGACATTTTGAAGGTTATGGTGAAGATTTTTTTCTTTTTTTTTTTTTCTTTTTCTTTTCTTTTCTTTTCTTTCTTTCTTTTTTTTTTTTTTAAACAGCTTAGTCTAGTGCCTGGTTCATAGTACGTACTTAGCAAATACTTATTCTTTTCTCCTTTCCTCTTCCTCCTTCCATTTGCTCTCCTGCTTCCCTCCATAAAGCCCTACAATATAATGAGATAGTCTTTATTTTTCTGGGTGTTTTCAACCCTAAAATACAGAATTTGAAGACACAGAATCCTCAACTTTCAGAGGTGAAAGGAACCTCAGGGGTTCCCTGATCCAACCCATACCCGAACCAACATCTCTTGTGCAATGTGCCCAACATGTGACAAGCACTTCAAGTGAGGGGGAGCTCATTACCAACAAGGTCATTCCTAACAAACAAACTTCCAGATTAACAAAGGACAAAGTCAGCCTTATCAGTCATTCACAAAGTGAAAAAAAATTGCTTCTTTCTTTTCATTGTCTTTGTTCTAGGACTTATCAGCCTGCATGGAAATGTTTCTAGTTGGCTCTAAGGACAAGAATTTCCCCTTCTCTTAAAGATCTGTTTGAATTGCTATGAAACTTAGGCTAAAAGAAAGAGAGAATTATCACAGTGAAATAAAAGTTGTTCTGGGTAAGAGTCTAGGTACATTTTTTTTAAAGGAAGAGGCAAGTCACCTCAGATTGTTTTCAGATATCTTCAAAAACATGTTATGGAAATCCTGACTCCTAAAATCTCCGTGATGTTTTCCCACTTGTTTCATTGTGACCGAATCCTTGATCACTGACCGTGATCTTCAAAGCATATCCACCGGGTCAGGAAGAGGGACACTGTAGTCACTCAATCAGTGTGTTAGATTGATTCTAATCCTATAACCTCGGGGACTCCTTGCCTTGATCTAGATGAAGTCTAGCCTCTGCACCCAAGTGTTTTGTAAGTTTCTACAGGATTCAGGATTGTCTTTGTGTCAGCTTCAGGACTGTTAGGCTTTCATTTGGATTTCTCAGGGAGGAAAGATGGGTGCGCTTCCCTACTCTGGATGCACCTAAGAATTGAACCTCCATCCTCAGGCATCCCCAGAAAGTTTAGCAGAGCTCTCAGCTGGTCATCCTCCATCCTCTTGGCTCCAGGAAAGCAGTTAGACATCCAGTATATCCCTACAGTCTCTGCTAAGAAAGATCACCAAGTCTGACCCCACAACACGTGTGGGAAGAGCTGCAAACAAACTCCCTCTTCCATGTGTTTCAGGGATGGGGAGCCAACTGCTCATCAGACTGAGGCTCTGGATTCTAGTTGTGAGATACTCCCTCTGTGCAGCTACAATCCGTGTTTTCTTCCAGAGTACCAGCCCCTTTTGGATTTCTTTGTTGCCAGGGGGACAGATGGCTCTCTTCCTGAGAGAGAGAGTGTTTTCCTCTGGTGGTTTTTCTCCAAGAGATTTTTTCCATCCCTTTCTTGGTCCTTTTATGCTTTAAAAATGTTTTATGCTAAAAAAATGTATATGGGGCAGCTAGGTGGTACAGTGGATAGTGTACCAGCCCTGAAGTCAGGAGGACCTGAGTTCAAATTTGGTCTCAGACACTTAACATTCCCTAGCTGTGTGACCCTGAGCAAGTCACTTTAACCCCAATTGCCTCAGCAAAAAAGCAAAAAAAAAAAAAAAAAGTTAGTAGAGATGCTTATCAATTAAGCCCTGGATTTGGGATGCAGCAACACAATTTCAGATCTCAGATACTAGCTGACTGGCTGGAGCCTCGGTCTCCTCTGCCTCACAAGATTGGGGTGATAAAGGTACTTGGCAAGCCTGGAAATCTTGGGGAAATGCTTCATCTGGGCACTTACCACTGCTGGCTACCAGCGAACTTGGCTCAGTAGGGACCATGCCTTGAGTGAACTAATTACCATTAGTTTAAGTTCCTCCAGAAGGTAAATGGGGATATTGGGGCCTTTTACACATGTGTACAAGCTGAATGTTTTCTTGGCCTAGACTGGAGTCTTTACATGTGTGCAAAAATATACATATCTGAATTTGGAAACTTTGGGCAAAGAACACTAAGAGATTCGAACAAAATGTGAGGTAAATAGCATGAAACTTAATGTCTCCACATTAAATTATATATGATGTTGAAAACTGTTCAAAGAAAATCTGGTGCAAAAGTAAAGATCCACCAGTTGCATTAGGAGGGATCTGGGCCCAACTAACTGTGTTTGATCTGTGGAAATCTCCTTTGATCTGACATTAATTCTTTGTTTTTTGTACATTTGTTTTATTCTGAAAAGCTTTTTTAATGAGCAGTGCTGATGACATACATGGGACAGTTAACTGGAAGACAAAACAAGCCAGCAGTTTTATTATCAGCAGAAAAAAGGCTGCTGAGAGGAGCGATGGTGAGTTAGGCGGTGACTTGGCCCCCATAAGGGTTTGGGGACATGTCCGCTTCCACTTTTCCTCCTGCTCTCCCTTTTATGTCTTTGGTTTCTTGCTCAATGGTAAGTCACTCACAAAAGAACAACGTCTGTTTCCCAATCTTCTAAACCTTCTGATCCTTTCTGTTCTTAATCCTTTTTTTTTTTTGTCCTGCAGCTCCTGCCCTTTTTTGCCCTATCTGCCAACTGCTCATGCCTTGACAGTGCTTCCATGTAACATGTGCTTGCCTTCACGCTGCAGTTGTGGCGTTTCAGCCCATCTAGAAGGAGTGAGTTAGTGTGATAGGATCTCAAAAGACTGGAACTGAATTTCAGAGCGGAAGCCTCCGGAGAGGCTGGCTATGTGCCAAGGTCATGTGTGGTAAACCTGGGGATAGAGAGGCAAAGGGGATCTCTGCCTGCAAGGATTCCCACAATTCTGGTGGGAAAGACGCCACAGAAGTGACTGGCTATGCCCCAAATCGATACAGTGTAAATGGAATATCAGAAAAGATAAAGAGCTGAGGGAACTAAGCCAAGTACTGGGGGGATAGCAAAGGCTCCCTGGAGAAGGTGGGCTTCATTTGGAGTCTAAAGGAAAGTCAGGAAAGCCAGGAGGGAAAACATTGAAAGTGTAAAGCACAGCCAAGGAAAGGACTGAGAGATGGAGTGTCCTATGTGAGCCACAGCAAGGCCAGAGTCACTGCAGACCAGAATCCATGGAGTGGAAGAAAGTATTAGGAAGGAGGATTTTCTGTTTGTCCCTGAAAGTAGCGGGAGCCAATGGAGTTAAAGGGGTGTAAGTGTTGGTTGGGTGAGGAGGAACATGGTCAGAGCAGTACTTTAGGGAGATCACTAGATGGTTGAGTGGGGGATGGAGGAGAGAGACCCCAGTGGTCCTGGGACCTGGTGGCTTTTGGGTAGTAATGTCATGGGAGAGAAGAGGACAACTGGCGAGATGTTAGAAAGGTAGAACTGAGAGGACTTGGCAGCAGATTGGGTATGAAGGGCGAAAGGGTGTGACAAGGCAAGATGACCCCTAGGTGGCCAGTCTGGGTAACTGGGAGGATGGCAGTGTCCTTGACAATTATAGGGAAGGTGGGAAAGGGATTGGGGAAAAATATACGGAGTTCAGATTTAGACTTGGTGAGATATCTAGTTCAAGCTGTCCAAAGGGAGTTCATGATGTGAGACCGTAAGTCAGGAGAGGGGTGATGGCTGAGTAATGAGATGAGAGAAGCGTCTTCATCAGGACAAGAGTTGATTCCTTGAGAGCTGATGAAAGCAAGCAAAACAGTCTAGAGGAGGAATAGAAGAGGGCCTGAGCACAGATTGCTGGGGGACAATCAGCCGGTGGGACCTAGATGAAGACTCAGCAGAGAAGGTGGAGGAACTGGCAGAGAACCAAGAGAGGGACATGTCATGAAAACCTGGCTGCAGAGATGTCCAGAATGACAAGGGTTGAAAAAAGAGTTAGCACCGAAGAGAGCCTTGGTGGTTCTGAGAGAGGAGTTTCAGGCGAATGGTGAGCTCAGAAGCCTGGCTGTAGTAGCACCTGCCGAGTTCTTCGAGCACTGTGCCAAGTGTTGGGAAGGAAGTGGAGGCAGAGAGCGTAGTGGATTTTCCAAGAAGTTCTGGGTAGAAAGAGAGGGACAAGAGTGAGCTGGTCAGATCACAGGAAAGTTTAGATGGGGCTCCTCCATCCTATGCTGTTCAATTTTTTATTTTTTAAATAATAGCTTTTTATTCAAAATAGTTTTCAATATTTATTCTTGCACAGCTGTTAAATAGAATTTGGTATTCACATGTAGATCTGGGCCAATTATGTAATCATTTATGACTTCTTGATGATTTCTACATCAATACCCCAAAATTCTGTTAAGATACTTTGCTAGGGGCAGCTAGGTGGCACAGTGAGTAGAGCACCAAGTAGAGTAGAGTCAGGAGGACCTGAGTTCACATCTGGTCTCAGACACTAAACATTCCCTAGCTGTGTGACCCTGGGCAAGTCACTTAACCTCAATTGCCTCAGCAAAAATAAATAAATTTAAAAATTTTAAAAATCTAATTTGCTAAATTTTAGGATATGCTATAGTTAGCATTTCCTGATCTACAGGTAATCCAGGAGGAACCTTTCAGTTGATAAGATTTCAAACGACCATATGTATGCATGAGAAAGAATGATGGATTGGAGGAAGGCAAAGTGTGGAGGGTTCAGATAAGCCATGCTGTTGGGATGAGACCCTGCACCAGAGTGGAGATAGGAAGGGGGAGCTATGGCCACGTGGCAGGCAGGCATTCTGTGCAGCTCAGTGTGGCTGGGCTGGGCTGGGAACAAACTTGGAGAGTTCTTGCAGGCCTTGAACTGAAATAGGAAGAAAGAGGTAGGTTGGCCTTGAGCCACCATTGTAAAGGAGCCGCCATTCTGTCATGAGCCTGCAGACACAGATGGGGATTCTGCTTGGAGTCTTTCCATTTCTATTTTGGGTTAGGTTGTGGATTTCCCCCTTGGGTTAGAAGGATTGTGGGTTGTCGCGGTTATTTTTATTCCCGTGAATTTGCTGTGCCTGCCTACTACTAGCTGTACGATGCTGGGCAAGTCACTTGAACCCATTTTGCCTCAGTTTCCTCATCTATAAAATGAGGCTGTGTGTCAGTCAGTAAACATTAATTGCCTATGATATGCTAGGCTCTGTGCTGGGGACATGAAGGAAGGCAGAAAGACAGCCCTGGTTCTCAGGGAATTTGCAGTCTAATGAGAGAAACAGAGGAAAGGTCCTCGAATGAAGGGAATCAGGAAGACCTGCAGAAGACAGGATTTCAGTTGGGACTAGAAGGAAGCCTGAGAAACCTGGGACACTCACAGTATCCTGCATGGGGAGGGAACTTTTGTCGTTGATCCTCCAGGCCACTGGGAGCCATTGGAGGGACCTGAGGAGGGAGGGAGCTGACCCATGTGGATCAGACTCCGGAGGTGATCAAAGCAGACCCCCGGGGTGGCTTCATGATCCCTTAAAGTCCCTTCCCTAATGCATGAGCCTGTTCTTTTTGTTCTGGACTCATGGGATAGAGTCCCCACCAGGGGACTCCCAAAATGGAACAAGAGTTCCCCACAAGGAAATACACAGAGGAAGCTTGTGCCTGTGTAACTTGATGAGTAGGAAGGACTGGCTCAAGCTTACCTGGACAGTGTTTGGCTGCAAGTCTTCTTGAAGCTGAGACCAGTCATCTCTCCACTCTGGCTTGCAGCCTCTCTCTCCTGACTTGAGGAACCAACAACTAAAAGTGAATGTGTTACTAGTTTTCCAACCTATGGACCCGTGAGGTGTTGGGGAAGTGCATATTTAGCAAGGGTAGGTACATGAGATACTGGGAATGGGCCTTAAAAGCTAAATCAGCAGAAAGCTTGAGGAGTTTCCTTGCAGAGCCACACTGTTAGAAGGCATGAAGACCCCTGGCCACCCAAAGAATTACTTGGGTTTGGCCCAAGCTACTCCAAGGGGTCCTGGATGCCCCAGGTTTCCTCATTGCTGTTGGGCCTTGCATTTTATTGATGCTTAATTATCTCTGGAAAATGAGGCCCCCAACCCTCTGAGTTTTCCAGAGGGACAGTTTTCCTTAGGCATATATATATATGTGCCTTAAGAAGTAGTGTGGGGAGGATTCTGGGAAGATGGCAGAATAGGTTGGTGAATTTCGAGCTCTCCAGATTTTCCCCACAAATAAAACAAGTTTGCCTCTCAGGGCAAATATAGACTAGTGAAAAATCAAGAAGGCAGAACCAGAGTCCTCCCAGTACAACAAAGAAGATCTGAAGGAAGCCCCTGGGCCCAAGATTAATCTATGTGAAGTGCAAACATCTCTGGGCTAGCTCCACAGAAATATACCTGGTAGGAAGTCCTGGGGCTAGCCGGATATGGATGGAGCTCAGGCAGAACCACAGAAACTTTCACCTCCTGGACTGTTTGTGGAATTAAGATCTGAGTCAGGGGAAGACTGAGGGAACCTCAGCTGATTAGGAATGCCAGGCCAGGCTGTGCTGCAGAGAAACTCACTGGGAAGGAAGGAACCAGCACACAAGGAGTGCAGAGGCAGTGGGGGCTGCTGACACTTGTAGGAAAGTGGAACTTTTGGTTTGGGGTTCCAGGTCAGAGAGGGGAGCTCAACTGAAGCTAGAAGTACTATCTTCCTACCCCATGATTAGATGTGCTTACACTAATACCTCTTATTAAGAAAGAAAGAAAAGTGAACTGGCAAAGAAGAAAGAGTCCTACCATAGATACTTAGGGGAAATGGGAAGATGAGTTCATCTTTAGAGTAATGTGAAATAGCTCCCTTCCCAGAGAGAATGGAATTCAAAAACGAATTTAAAAATCAATGAAGGGGGCAGCTAGGTGGGGCAGTGGATAGAGCACCAGCCCTGAAATCTGGAGGACCTTAGTTAAAATTTGGTCTCAGACGCTTAACATTCCTTAGCTGTGTGACACTGGGCAAGTCACTTAACCTCAATTGCCTCAGCAAAAAAAAAAAAAAAAAAATGAGGGACATTGAAGAAAAATCAAAAATACATTAAAAACATTCCAGAAAAACAAGAAGATTATAGGAAAAATGTTAATCAACTAGAAAAGGAGATACAGAGTCTCAAAGATGAAAATAATTCTTTGAAAATTAGAATTGGGCAAGGGGAAGCCAGTAAAGCTAAGAGCTAACAAAACAGTTTTATAAAGAATGAAAAAACAGAAAAGAATGTGAAACATAAGAAAAAATGACAGATCTGGAGAACAGATCAAGAAGAGAAAATATAAGAATAATTGGACTGCCTGAAAGTTGTGACTAAAAAAAGAATCTTGACACAACAATGTGAGAAATAATCCAAGAAAATTGTTCTAGAAAACTAGAACATGAGGGGAAAGGAGAAAGAAAAAATCCACCAATTACTGCCACAATGAGATCCTTTGTGGAAAACACATAGCAATGTTATTGTCAAATTTCGAGACCCCCAGATCAAAGAGAATATTCTACAAGAAACAAGAAAAAATAATTCAAATATGTTAGAGCTATAATTAGAATTGTACAGGACTTATCAGCAACCACAATAAAAGATCCTGGAATCATATCCACAGACAACCAAAAGAACTAGGCTTGTGGCCAAAAATATCATATCCAGCAAAACTATCTGTAATGTTGAATGAAAAAAAAGTAGACATTTAATGAACTTGTAGATTTTCAGAACTTTCTGTGAACCAAACCCAAACAATAGCAAATTTAACATATAAGAGGCAATATCAAAGTTTGATTTCAAGGAACTCCCCAAGGACAAATTGTTTATGGTTCTTATATATATACTATGTGTTTAAGAGTGACGTCAATAATAGGGTAGTTCAAAAGAAAGATTAGGTTAGAGTTAAGGTAAAAAATAGTAGTTATGTTATACAAATTAGGTGCAGAGGAAAAATAGACACAGAGGCATTAGAGTGGGGAGGAGTGCTCTTAATTCTGAAAACCTACTCACTTTGGGAATGGGTTAAATAGGGAAAACTACATATAGATCATCAAGGGTACAGCACCCTCCAAAATCTATAAATAAGTGGGGAAGAATGGACAGATGAGGAAGTAAAGAGTGAGTGAAGAAAACAAGGGGGGATCTATGCTATTAAGTAATAGCAAGGCAAGTTAGGAACAGTGTTAAAGCAAAGGGTCAGCAGGAATAAGAAGGATATGCATGTGTGGATGTGGGAGGATGGGTGTGTATATATCTATACAAATATACATAAATATATTTTAACTATAGCCTGCTGGGAGATGGGGGAGTTGAAAGGGCAGGGGGAAGAATAAAATAAAAAAGGTACACAGCAGGGAATAAAAGAACAGTTTACAAGGAAATAAAGAAAAGATGGATTCATGAATATAATTTCTTCTACATATATATGTATATATATATATATGTATGTGTATACACACACACACAGACACACATAAACTTTCTCAAATGGGTGATTTGTTGTTATATATTTTGAATCCTCCCTGATGTTCTACTGGGCACATGGCAATGTTCTCTTTATTTTGTTTTAGTATCCTTTTCTGTTTTTTTTTTCCTTTTCTCATGTTTTTTTTTAATATAAACTTATTTAAAAAAAAAAAAGTAGTGAGGTCTGCTATGTAGAGAGCTGTTCTTGGAGCTGGGAAGACTTGACCTCAAGTTTTCTAGGCCTGACCCATCCTGACTGTTACCTCAGGATTACCAGTGAAACCTTCTAAGCATCTTTGGGGACCCTGCTAAATGTGCACGGGGAGATTCCTAGATGAGTAAAATTGCAAGTTTGGTCCCTGATCCCTGTCCTTAGGAATGCTTCAGCCCATGGAAATTTAAAAAAAAAAAAAAAAAAAAAAAGCTTGACTTGTGATTTCTTGGATGTCTGGAAGACTTTATTTCCCTAGAATATCTAAACAGGGAGCCATTAGGCAGTAGCCTCAGGAGCAGCTATCTTAACAATGGACCTGGGACATGTGGTGATGTGATGAGCCCAACTGCCCTTCTTTCCTCCCCTTCCCATCTGCCCCCCCCCACTATCTCCCCACAGAGTAAGGTCACAGTCAGAGTCACAGCTCAGAGCCAAGGAATTTTTATTTTACTTTTTTGGCAAGAGTGGCCCCCTCAGACTTCTCTCCCAGCTGAAGGTAGGCTGTGTATCCTAGGGAGGGGCAGCTCCCCCAAGGTCCTGCTCTTGCCCACCAGGCAGCTTTCCCTTGCCTTTTGCTAACTGGTCATTTGGGCTCTTTGAAGACTGTGGTATTGAAAAAATGCTGCATTCTGGCTAGGAAACAACAGAAAGGCAGCAGGGTTTGTTTCTCGGCACTACTGAGCAAGCGCAAAGTCCTAGGGCAAGGGAACATTGTGGGCTGGTGCCTGCAGACATGGTTCCATGACTCTCATTGGGGTTTCTGCTTCCTTTGCAAACAAGGCAAGGCCCTTATTTTGGCTCAGTGACTGTATTGGGTTCTTGCATCATTGCTCTTAAGAGCCTGGCTGTAGTCGAGGTGGATTTCTTTACCTACTGAGGCAAGGTGGGGGGTGGACCACTGGAGAACTGGGGCTCCCAGCTGGATCTGCTGCTGTTTCTCACCAGTCAGTGACTTTGATTGGTCTTAGTGTAAGATCTGATCAGATTTCCCCCTAAGGAAATGCTTTGCTTTGTAAATCTTTAAAGATTGAAGAGAATAGGACCCAGTAACAATTCCTGAGCTCCTGAAGAGATGAGGAGAGCTTCCTCCCCCTGGACTAAAGGGTTGGGCCCTGCTGCCAGATACAAATGTGTCCAGTTCACTGCTAGATACAAATGTGTTAAGTTCACTGCCAGATACAAATGTGTCCAGTTCAGTATTAGATACAAATGTATCCAGTTCACTCCTAGAGGCAAGTGTGTCCAGTTTGCTGCTAAATACAAATGTGTTGAGTTGCTACAAATGTATCCCTTGGTCTCCGACCTCTGTCTCCTCCTGCTTGGGGCTCTGGCCCAGGGATGGCCAAGCTGCTGCAGGCCAGGCAGGGCTTGGTTCCCAGCTTTGTTCTAAACCGGCCACAATGTTACTAACTAGTATGTTCCGCCTGTGGCTTTTATTTCTCCAGATCTGTTCCCGGCACAGAAATAGTGAATGCGCCAGGCTGGGGCCCGCTGCCCTCCTTCAGCCAGCATGTCTCACCTGCCTCTTTTCTGTCTCTCCTTTCTCCTTCCTTTTCAGTGTACACCATTCTCTCTAAGGTACAGTCTGACCGGAACGTGTACCCATCTGCTGGAGTCCTCTTTGTTCATGTCTTAGAGCGGGAATACTTTAAAGGGGAGTTTCCCCCGTTTCCAAAGCCTGGTAGGGGATGCTTTGATCTTTCTGCAGGGCAGGGTGGGCTGCTGGGCTGCCCCGGGGCCAGTTCAATCTTCAGGGGGGGGGTCTGCATTGTACCCAAGAGAGGGCCAGCATTCTAGGAAAGATCCAAGTGTTGGGACTGGAGACCTGGAAGCAGATGAAAAGCTGTTGGGATTGTTTTTAGCTTCTGCAGCATTAGCTTAGACTTCCACAAGTGGTTATCACTGGGCAATCGTCATTTTCCCAGTGAAATATTATGAAGGTTGTTGCAGGACTTTGAGTTTTGTAACATGCTGTATAAGATTTCTTCTTTGTGCTCCAGAGAAAGTTAGGATCAGGGTCGCGACTGCAAAAGAGACTCTGCAAACAATACAATAAATAAATGCAATAAAGAATCAACTGGGAGCATTACTTATGGCAGGCTAGAATTGGCATCTAGATTGTAAAGAGACCGAGGAGGGTGGAGAAGGAGAGAATTCTAACATTTACTTACACAATGCATGAACATATAAGCATTATTTGCATTGTGTCTGTATATACAACTGATTGAATTTATTAAAATAAAGAGAAAATAATCTTTTATTAATTTTTTAATGGTAGTATCATCATGAAAAATTCACAAAATATGTTTTTCTCAGGATTAGAACATAGTCAAGTAGAAAGAAAAACTTTTCATCCAAGAATTGTTCCTCTCACCAGCATCACCCCTTGCCCCCAGTGTTGCCTTGGTTTTCAGTGGGGAGGATGTGCCCCCAAGACAGGTTTCTTTCTGTGAGTGGTTGGAGCCTCTCAGCTTTGGGACTGAGACAGGCTGCTTATGTGACCAGTGTCTCCCATCTTGCCCAGAAAGGATGGATGGCCTACTAAGTTCAAACTCAATTGCTTTTTGTTCCGATTGTTGTTTGTTCTTGAAATGTGGGATGCCCCAAACAGTCAGGCCACAAGTATTTATTAAGTGCTTCTTGTGTGCCAGTATCCACCTCCACCTCTCTGAAGGGCCACTCATGAGGGTTATACCTGTCGCCTTTCTGTCCCTTTCACAAGCAGGGAACAAGGGTCTTCCTAGGGGACTTGGGGAAAGGGCCGCCTGCTTCTCAGCAAGTCAGAGAACCTTCAATGAGCCTTTGCCCTCCCAACTTTTCTGGCATCTGGAAGGGACTCTCAGCCTTATTATCTTAGCACATTTGACATTATCCTAAAAGCAGAAATGTTTTCATGAATGCAGCTGTGTGATTGGGGACAATGGTTATCTTGCATCTTTTCCTTAATAGCCTGTTTCTTGCCTAGGTGAGATAAGTAATGACCCCATTACATTTAACACAAACTTGATGGGCTACCCAGACAGACCTGGCTGGCTCCGCTACATTCAGAGGACACCCTACAGTGATGGCGTGCTGTATGGCTCACCGACGGCAGAAAACGTGGGCAAACCAACCATTATTGAGGTATCCTCAGCCTGCCCGGGCCCCTTGGGGACTTGAGACCAGATGGGGTGAAACTGAGAGGCTTGGTGGTTCCCCCCATTTTTAGGGAGATGTTGTCTGGAAAGACTTTGTAGGAAAACGTTATCTCTACTTCTGTTCTGTGTCAGTTTTAGGTGGTGATAGGAAAATCTCATTCTTTTCTACAATCAGGGGAAGGACCAAGCTAAATTAGCAAAAAGCTTGAATTATTATATTATATTTTTTAAAAGAAAAATAACAGGGCAGTTTAGGTAGCTCGGTGGATAGAGCACCAATTCTAGAGTCAGGAGGACCTGAGTTCTAATCTAAATTTAGATACTGATATTTACTAGCTATATGACCCTGGTAAAGTCATAAATGCCTTAAAAATACATAAGTAAATAAAAATAAGTCATTGTGATGTCTGTGCTTTGTACCTACTTGGCCTTGAAGGCTCCTTTGATATCCCCTCCTTCACTCACAGCCAGGGGGCCCCTTCTCCAGGAAGCCTTTTGCAATCTAACCTTGGGGAAAGGAATCTGAGAATCCGCACCTCCTGTGTTCAAAACTTTTCCTTGTCTCACTCTAGCATATTTGATCTTTGTTGAGCAATACTTTTCTCTCCCCCTCTCCCCCCCCCCCCCCATTGAAAAGGACGTTCCTTGTGAACAGGCTGTCTGGTAACCTTCAGACATTGTGGGTACTTGCCCTGTGGCAACTAGGTAGGCTCTGGCAGCTACCAGGCAATTCCCATACATTTCTGGCGCCTTCCCCTACTTTTTAATCTTACAGAGAGCAGCAAGCTGCCATGTAATTAATTAGTCAACCAATTAACCTTCTGAGGAAATGCTGTACTTTGTATGACCACCTGATGTCACTGTAACTGCCTTTTGAGGAGCTCCCCTTCTTCCTGAGCCCATGGACTCAATGGCCCCCAAAGACTTCTCAAGATAGAACCTGGATTCTGCTCAATCCCCGAAGAGGAAATCCCCCTCATCCCCATGTCTCAGCCCCCACCACATAGCTTGGGTTCTTCCCTTCATCCTAGGGGGAAAGGCCTTCTCGGAGGACTACCAATTCCCTCTGCACATGGCTGTGACAGCTAACTAAATCCTGCAGCCTGGAGTCCCAGCCAATCAGCCAGAAGCTTCCAGACAAAGATCTGCAGGCTCCGCAGTGCAGACTCCTCCTTTCCCACTCCCATTCAGCCCAGCCAATAAAAGAGGGTTGGGTTGAAAAAACAAAAAAACAACCATTGGACAGGCTGAGAGCTCCCTGAGATTTCTTCAGCAAGCACTGGATAGCCAGGGAGGGGAAAGGGCTGGAGCCATCAGCTGTGGTCATGTTTCTCAGCCCTTCTGAGTCACCCAATGAGTTCTGAGCCCCAGATCTCCACCCCCTTTCCCATCTACTTTTGCTACGCCACAGGTTTTTGCATAGCTCCTATGTCCACTCCAGCAAATGCACATCTTGGAGTGATCCCCAAATCTTCCATTAATTCACTGGTTTAGGAAGCTCCTAAAAAACCCCAGAGACCCCCGATAACTCGTTCAAGATCACAGAGACAGCAAGCAGCCAAGCTCAGTTTTGACCCAAGACTCCTCCCTCCAGACACTCTGACCTCCCCACTGCACCACACTGTCTCCTGCCAGCATGTGCAGTCAGGTTTTGGGGAAGGCTCAAGATGCAGCATCCCAGCAGCTTTCTTTGAGAAAAGATCTGGGAGGTCCCAGACACCAGAAATACCAAATAAGCACCAAAAGTGAGACAAATTCTGGTTATTGGCGCAGAAGGGCCCCCGCAGTCAGATCAGTAACTTGTCAGGCAAAGAGCAGCTTTAAAAAGCAAGATGACAGGATGATAAGGAAGATGGACGTGGGGGACAGTTGAAATCACTCAGTTGTAAAAGTCTGTATGAATGATTAGCAGTGAGAAAGGGCAAGTGGGCATCAGCACTGCTGACCCTAATTGCCTATGGGTATCTCTACTACCACAAACCAGAAGGATCCCAAAGCCCCCAGTCAGGTAGAGGCCAGAGAGAGGGAAGCTTGGAGCAGTGAGGGGGGAAGGGGATCCATTCAGGCTGCACAGTGACTTAAAAACCACAAATGAGCATTTTCTCGGCTGTGTTGTGTTTTTATTTATCATTGAACATCTTCCAATTATATTTGATCTGGTTTAGCTGCACTTGGGAGTTTTACTTGACACCTCTAGGTTAGAATAAAAGGTATTGGTCCCACTGGTCCCAATGTACAAAGATGGATGCTGAGAGAATAAATAAAGCCAAGCAATTTACCCTGATTTAATGAAAAGTTAAGCATTCGAGGATGAAGATTGAAGAAAGATGACAATCCAAAGAAAAATGGAAAAGATCTATCAAGAAATGGAAGTGGAGAAAGGTTGCCTTATCCAGGACAGTGGCTCTTCCACATCTGGACTCATGTGGGATGGGCTGGCCTTTTGTGCTGAGGGGGAGATGTCAGAGGAATGGTACCCAAAAGTTGCCAGATTGGGCCACATCTATTTAGAGAAAATTTGTGCTAGAAAAGGCACAGTGGAGAGAGTGCTGAGGGACTGATAGGAAAGGTACCAGAAAGAGGGAAAAGTGTGGCAAGGTCTTGAATCTTATTTATATGCCAAAAGCTGAGTGAAAAAACCTACTGAGCTTTCTGCCTGTCTTGGCATTTAGAAATTATCATTTACATGTGACTCAAGAGCATCCTTGATGAGTCTGGCAGGAGTCAACGACAGCTATAGCTTTACCCTCCTAGAATCACTAAAAAAAATGGAGAGAATACCAAGTCAAGCAATGGATTCAGTGGAACAAAATGGTGCCCTCGAGGCTCTTCCCCACTGAGGCATCTCCCAACTTACATCAAAATCTTGCACAATTCATTGAAACGTCCAACAGCAAAGATATTCTTGTTTGATGGCCCGGTGGTCGCCATTGCAATGGAGGAGACACAGAGCAGAGTCTGGGGGAGAGCGCAGAGCCTCCTGGCAGTGATCCGTAATCACTTTTTAAAGTTTGGCCCTCATAGGAAAGGCCAGGTGGACAAAACCCGTCTGATGTTCAGATTTCATTGTTGTTGGCCCTTCCATTCTCCAAGAGGACCAATGACATCAGGAGGGTGATATCTTGACTTGCAAGTGAGTTGGACTTGTGAGACAGGACTGCGGAAAGTTACCAGCTTCAGATGCAGTGGGAAACTTCAACCTTTTTAAGGAAAGTCTTTCCCAGGTCGCAGTTTGTCTGTCTGATTCAGGGATTTAAGCCTTGGTAAAAAAAAAAAAAAAAAAAAGGCCCCCCCCCCCCAAAAAAAATGCTTACTTTGCTAACTAAAAAAAAAAATTCTTAAAGTTTCTGGACAGAACAGAAACAGTTGCTATTTACTTGGCTCATGGGCCAAGATTTCAACCAGCATTTGCAAGAGACAATATAGAGATTGTCTGTAGGTCTGGGAGGCACAGTATAGATGGACAATGAATTGGGCTAGAGGTTGAACAGGAGGAAGAGCTCAGCACTGGCAAAGGCAGAGATCCTGATGTATGGAGGACTGGAAGGGGAACTGATGAGTGGTCTCCATAGTATTAAACCAGCTTAGTCCATTATTGTCCAGCTGCAACTACACTTATTCTGGCAGCCTAGAGAAAGCTTGTATAGTCCATCGGAAGGTGAATGACAAATGTCAGCTGAATGGCATTTATCTTTTCAGGTAACTGCGGTTTCACAGCTCACCCCTTTTTTTCTCCTTCTAGATAACGGCCTATAACAGGCGCACCTTTGAGACAGCACGGCACAACTTGGTCATCAACATCATGTCAGCAGAAGGTATGTCTGACTTCAGAGCGACTTTGGAGCATGGGAGGGTCTGGGTGCGCGTGCTGAAGGGGGACTTAGTCAAATCATAGTCAGGGCCAAATCTCAGGAAGAAATGTTGTTGAAACTTTCCTGAAATATTTTATTCCTCCATAGGGTTTTCTATGTGGGACCCTCCTCCCCCATTTAATCCTACTTACTGTTAACTACCTGTGTGACTCTGGACAAGTCAGTTCCACTCTCTGAGCCTCAGTTTATCTCCTTATAAAAGGAGGGGACCACAGGCCTTGTGCTAGAGATATAGACAGTTACTACAGAATCCTGAAATGAGATTGTTGAGTTAAAAAACAATAACGTCTCAGACAAAGTTAAAGCTAAATTAGATTTAATTAAAAGAGATAAGCAGGAAAACTACATTATTTTTTAAAAGATACTCTAAGCTAATGAAGTATTATCAAATTACCAAACCTATATGTGCCAAATGCTATATCATCCACATTTTTAAAGGAAAAGCTAAATGAATTACAGGTGGAAATAGATAGTAAAACAATAATAGTGGAGGACTTCAGGTTTTTCTTCTCAGAAGTAGATACAACTAACCAAAAAATAAATAAGAAAAAAGTCAGGAAGATGAGTAGAATTTAGATAAGTTTGAGATATTAGATATATGGAAAGAACTGAATGGGCATAGAAAGGAGTTTACTTTTTTTGTCAGTGACAAATGGTACCTTTACAAAAACTGGCTACATATTAGAGAATTAAAAACTTATACTTAAATATAGAAAAGCAGAAATATTAAATGCATCCTTTTCAGACATAATTACATTTAATAAAGGACCTTGAAAATATAGATTAAAAATAATTTGAAACAAATAACCTAGTCTTAAAGAGTAAGTAGGTTAAAGAACAAATCACAGAAAAAGTAATTGGTTTTATTAAAGAGAATGATAATGAGACAATATGCCAAAGCTTATAGGAGGCAACAAAAGTGGTCATCAGAGGAAAATTTTTATCTTTAAATGATTACATCAGCCAAAAAAAGAGAAAGAACAGATCAATGAACTGGGTATGCAGTTGAAAAAACTAGAAAAAGAACAAATTAAAAATCCTCAAATAAGCCCCAAATTGGAAATCCTGAACATTAAAAATAAAATTAATAAAACAAAATATGAGAAAACCACTGAATTAATAAATAAAGCCAGGAGTTGGTTTTATAAAACAACAAACAAAATGAACCATTGGTTAATATGATTTTTTAAAAAGAGAGAAAACCAAATTGTTAGTTTGGTTTTAAATTTAAAAAGTGAATACATTACTCTTTTGAGATTCATGCCTAGTAATGGTGTTGTTAAGTCAAAGGACAGGCATGATTTTATAGCCCTTTGGGCATAGTTCATGTCTTCTGATCATTTGTCAATTGGGAAATGACTCTTCCCCCCCCCAATGAATATATTACTAAAGAAGATAAAATTAAAGTAATTATTAGGAATTATTTTGCCCACTTGTATGACAATAAATTTAACAATCTAAGTCAAGCAGAATACTTCCAAAAACATAAACTGCCTAAATTAACCAGAAATAGGGTATTTAAATAAACCTATTTTAGAAAAAGAAGTTGAATAGGCCATAAGTAAGCTTCCAGTATCAGGACCAGATGGATTTGCAAGTGAAGTCTACCAAAAATTTAAAAAGCAATTAATTCCAATTATAAATAAAAATTATTTGGAATAATAATAGGCAAAGAAAAAACCCACCAAACTTTTTTAAAAATGAAATAAATAAACTAGGAAGAGCAAAAACAGAGAAAAAAAGCAAAAATCTTAAATAAAATACTAGTAAGGGAAATTATGACAATATATCACAAAGATTATGCATTGTGACCATATGGGACTTAGATAAAGAATGCAAGGATAGTTTATCATAAGGAAAATTATTATCCTCATTGATTATGTCAGTAACAAAAGTAACAAAAATCATATGAATATCTCAATAGATACAGGAAAGGCTTTTAACAAGATACAACACTGATTTTTTTTTTAAATTAATACTTTTTATTTGCAAAACATATGTATGGGTAATTCTTCAACATTAGCCCTTACAAAGCTTTCTGTTACAGATTTTTTCCCCCCAACTCCCCACCCCTCCCCTAGATGGCAGGATATCCACTACATGTTAATTATGTTAAAATACTTAACAAATCGAATATATGTATACATATTTCCACACATCATTTTTGTGCAGGAAAAATCGTATCTACAAGAAAGAAAAATCAGATAAAGGAAATACAATGCAAGCAAACATCAATAGAGATCATGAAAATGTTATGTTGTGGTCCACATTTCACATCCCTCTCTCTGGGTGTATATGGCTTTCTTCACTGAACAATTGGAAGTGGTTTGAAACATTTCATTGTTGAAGAGAGCCACATCCATCAAAATTGATCATCATATAGTATTGTTGTTGCTGTGTATAATGATCTCCTGGTTCTGCTCACTTCACTCAGCATCAGTCCATGCAAGTCTCTCCAGGCCTCTCTGAAATCGTCCTGCTGGTTGTTTCTTACAGAACAATAATATTCCATAATATTCATATACCATCATTTGTTCAGCCATTCTCCAGTTGATGGGCATCCACTCAGTTTCCAGTTTCTAGCCACTACAAAAGGGGCTGCCACAAACATTCTTGCACATGTGGGGCCCTTTCCTTCCTTTATGACCTCTTTGGGATATAAGCCCAATAGAAATGCTGCTGGGTCAAATGGTATGCACAGTTTGATAACTTTTTGAGCATAGTTCCAAATTGCTCTCTAGAATGGCTGGATCTGTTCACAGTTCCACCAACAATGCATCAGTGTCCCAGCCTTCCCACATCCCCTCCAACATTCGTCATCATCTTTTCCTGTCATTTTAGCCAATCTGACAGGTGACAACACTGATTTCTATGAAAAATACTTCAAAACCTAGGCATAAATGTATTTTCCTTAAATTGAAAAGAACCATATATCTCAAGCTATGAGCAAACATATGAGTAAAAGCTAGAAAAGCCTTCCCAGTAAGATCAGGAGTGAAACAAGAATGCTCATTATCACCAATATCATTCAATATTGTACTAGAAATGCTAGTAATCGCAAAAAGAAAAGCAAAAGAAATCAAAGGAATTAGAGTGCTCAGGGGGCAATAAAACTATCTGTTTTTACAGATGACATAATGATATACTTGGAAAATTCTGGAGATTCAACTAAAAAGTTAGTTGAAACAATCATTTTAGCAAAGTAGCAACATATAAAATAAAATCCACTTAAATCAACAGCATTTCTATATGTCACCCACAAAAGCCTTGCAAGAAGAGAGATAGTAAGAGATATTTCATTTACTATAACTATGGACAATCCAAAATGCCTAGGAGTATACCTATTAAGACAAACCCAGGAACTATATGAACATAATTATAAAATAATAATAATAAAAAAACTAAAATGAGATTTAAATTATTGGAGAAATATTAATTTCTCCATAGATGGGCAGATAAAATAAAAATGATAATACTACCTAATCTATTTATTCAGTGCCATCCCAATTAAGCTACCAAAAATATTTTGTTGAGCTAGAAAAAATAATAAAATTCATCTGGAAGAGCAAGAGACTGAAAATGGTAACGGAATAACTGGGGGGGGGGGAAAGGGTGGAAGGTTCAACAGTAATAGATCTTAAACTATATTTTAAAGCATTAATTATCCAAACTAGTATTGGTTTAGAAATAGAAAAGTGTATCAGTGGGACAGAGTAGCCATATAATATATAACAATTCACTTGATGTTTGATAAACACAAAAACCTAAGCTATGGGGATAAGAATTCACTATTTGGTAAATAAATGCATTTTGGGGAAAGCTGGAAAGCAGTCTGGCAGAAATTAGATATAAATTAATTTTCTTACACTATTTACCAAGATGAAAATGGATTTATGACTTAGATATAAAGCAGGGGTGGGGAACCTTTTTTCTGCCAAAGGCAATTTGGATCTTTATAACCTCATTCATGGACCACAGGAAATTATCAACTTAAAGAACTCAAGTAGTGGCTTTCAGCCTTAGAAAAGGTTTTTGAGGGGCCAGCTAGGTGGTACAGTGGATAGAGCACCAGCTCTGAAGTCAGGAGGACCTGTGTTCAAATCTGGTCTCAAAAACTTAATACTTCCTAGCTGTGTGACCCTGGGCAAATCACTTATCCCCAATTGCCTCAGCCAAAAAAAAAAAAAAAAAAAAGAAAAGAAAAGAAAAGAAAAGAAAAGGCTTTTGAGAGTCTTACAAGGCCTGGGGGCTCTATACATTCCCCACCCCTGACTTAAAGGAAGATAAGCTAAGTAGATTAGTAGTAGAATATATTATCTATCAGATTTATAGATAGGAGAAGAATTTATGAATAAAGAAGAGATAGAATACATTGTGGGGCATAAAATGGATAATTTAGATTACATTCTATTAACAGGTTTTGCCCAAATAAAACCAATGTAACCAGAAAAAGCAGAAAATTCAGGGGTGTCATTTATGACCAGTTTCTTGGGTGAAGGCCTCATATCTCATACATACATATATATAAAACTGAATCATTTCCCAATTGATAAAGGGTCAAAGGGAAAAAATGAAAGCTACATATAGGAAAATATACTCTAGATTATTATTGATTAAAGAAACGCAAATTAAAATAACTTTGCGGTACCATTTCACACCCATCAGATTGGCTAAAATGATTAAAGGGGAAAATGAAAATGTTGGAGGCAATGTGGAAAAACTGGGGCACTAATTCCCTGTTGATGGAAAGCTCTCTGGAATTATTATACCCCCAAAGTTATAAAGCTTCCTGAGCCCTTTGACCCAGCAGCATTACTCCCAGCTCTATTTCTAAAGATGATCAGGGGAAAGGAGAAGAATCTACATGTTCTAAGAGGTTTCTAGCAGCTGTATTTGTGGTGGCAAAGCACTGGAAATTGAGGTGATTGATGCCCACAAACTGGGGAATGGCTGAAGAAGTTGTGGAATAGGATTGGGGTGGAAAGCTACTGCGCTTTAAGAAATGATGAGCTCGGTGATGTTAGAAAAACAGGGAGCGACGCGTGAAACAACGCAAAGAGCAGAACCAAGAGAATGTTGTGTACAGGAACAGCAACACTGAAGAGTAACTGGAGGACTCGGCTGTTCTCAGGAGTCGGCTGCAAAGGATCTAAGGAGGGAAGGCTCTCGCCATGTCCAGACAGAGAGCTGATCTGGGGCACTTTGTGGTG
>JAJPUD010009931.1:0-19840 GCA_023553655.1 Myrmecobius fasciatus | reverse complement strand
CCTGGAGATGCCCCCAGGAGGGAAGGGTCCGTGTGGAAAGGGGGGAGTGCCCCCAGACCACAAGGCCCGCGCTCCCCGCCAGGGTTTAGTTTGCTGCCACAATCCCGGATGTGGAGATTAGCCCAATGATTGTGTCCAAGTCCCTGCAGCCGGGGACACCATTGGCCAAATGTGTCTCCTGGTGCCCAGGTAGGCTAGCAATAGGAAAATGCAATAATCTCTGTTCTGATTTTCCATACCTTTGCAGCCCTTCCTGTCCGGAGGAGCCGGGGACTCTCAATGACTCTTATTTCTTCCTTCTGACCTAGCATCCAGCTGGTTCATCACAGCGCCATTCAGAAGTCCACCAAGGAGCTGCGCGACATGTCCAAGAACCGAGAAATCGCGTGGCCGCTGTCCACGCTGCCCGTCTTCCACCCGGTCACCGGGGAGATCGTCCCCCCGCTGCACGCGGACAGCTATGACAACACCAGCATGCCGCTGATGCAAGCCCAGTCGTAAGTAGCGCCGTTGGCTGGCACCGACGGCTTCAGCAGCAACGGCCCAGGGGCTGCTGGGAAAGCTTCAGAACACGGGCAGGCGTCTGGAGGATCTCGGTGTGGGCCGAGGTCATTACAGGGCGAGGGACGGTCCCACCCGGGGGCTCGGCGCCGATGGGGAGCTGGTCCGAGACCGGTCACTTCTGCCCAGAATTCAGCGCGTGGAGCGAGCTGTAGGGACCCCGGAGAGGCCCCGGGGCCACGGAGCTGACCCTTGGGGGCCTCTGCGTCCCAGTTACTCTTCTCTTTAGCTTCAGCTTCTTAAGGGCCATTTCACACCACGCGTGCGCCTTGGGATGTTGCCGCTTCTCTGCCCAACTTCTCCCCGGCCCCGCTTCTGCCATCCGCGGCCTGCCCCGGCCTCGCCGGCCCCTGGCGGCCATGGCCATCTCCCTGTTCTGGCTTCTCTCTTGGCAAGAGCTACAGTTGCCCTCTTTTGCATTGTTCCCTTTCTTCCCTCATCCGGCCCATTTCTCCGATCGGGGGCACCAGGTTTTCCCTGGTTGGGAGGGGCTGGCCTGCCACAGCCTCCCCAGAGCTGGCAGGGAGCGGCAGCCTCATCCCATCGGCACCCTCGGGCACAAGCGGGCTCTTGCCCAGACTGACCTCGCGTGCCCTGCTCCCCCGGGCTTTGGATCGCAGCCTCCTCGGGCCCCGCCAGCCAGCTGAGGTTTCCCTATCTGAGGCGCTCACTTGTAAGAGCTGAAAGCATCTCTGTGAACGGAGTGTAGCCTCCAAGCCCACCGGGCCCCAAACGGCCAGCGAGCTGCTGGCACCCGGGAGGCTCCCTTAGGCAGGCAGAAGGCGCCGCCATTGCCGCCGCCATTGCCGCCGCCATCTCTCACTTTTCTGTACAAGAGATTCCCGGAAACCGGCCGCGAGGGAATCACGTTTTCCCATCAAGGCCTTGCGGCAAGTGAAGGTTTTGTTCTTCCCAGACCAGAACTTGAGCAATGCCGGGCCGTAAAGGGAGACCCTGTGAGGAGCCCCGAGAGCCCCGTAAATAAGGGCGCCGTGGCCGAGGCGTGGCGCTCTGAGCTGGGAAGGAGTTCTGAGGCGCCTTCCAGTTCCTCATTTTTATGTTGGCAAACTGGGAGTAGGTTAGTGGCCCCGGGCCATAAAACTGGCTGGGGGCAGAGCAGGGGCTGACGCTCCCATCTCCTGCGCCGTCCCTCCCTCACGGTGTGGCCCTACAGCCCCCGAGATTTCAGACCGTGGGAGACAGCCAGGGCCAGGCCTTGAGCCCCAGCGAGGTTTGCCCTTGGAACAGGGCTAAGCTATGACCCCGAGCCCCTCACCTCCTCAGAGCCTGGGGGGGCACAGGTGTGTTTGCCCCCCGACATGAGGCTGTATGCTGTAAGTATTCCTTTGTTTAAAGAAAGAGAAGGCACTTGGCTAGCGAGAGAGTGCCCGTCTGGGGCCGAAAAGCACAGGGCTTGATCCCGGGGAGACGGAAGGCTGACCCCTGGTCCATAGCCATTATCTCGTGCTGATCCTGCTTGCCATCTCACTCTGCCCCTCCGGGGGGGTGGGCTGGATCCCTCCTGGCCTTGCTCTCCCAGGGAATGAAGTAGTTAGCCCCCCACCCCGGTCCCCACAGAGCCTTCCCATGCGGAGGGCTTCCCATTCAGCGGAGGGGGCTTGCAGAGGAGGGCTCTCTTATGGAGCTTCTCTTCGTGGTGCGGCTCCTCACTGCTCCCAGCCCTCTTCACCAAGTGCAGTAAATCACAAAGGGTCACCTGGGATAGAAGAGGAATAAAGGGGTCCCTCTTTGGCCGAGATAATGGCAGGCTCTGGCCAGCGGGGGCCCTGCTGAAGAGACCGGCAAGGGGATTGAGGACTGAGGACCGACTAAGGGCAGTAGCTAGGAGGAGCATTGAGGGAAGTTATCCTCCAATGGCTGTCTCACTCGGGCCTCTCCCATGATGCGGTAGCAACAGATGCCCGGGCCTGCCACGCTGAACTAGTCCCAGTGGGCACGTGTTGGTCGGTGCCAGGAGGGGAAGCTGCCTACAATGACAAGGCCTTGTCAAGCTTAGCAGCTGCATCTGCCAAGCGCCGGCCTCCCGTGAAGTGTCACCCACAGCACAGGCTTGTGACGCGTGTCTGAAAAAGCACTTTTGGCCACTCTTTTGCCAACAGCAGGCGGATGAGGAAGCTTACGTACTGTGTACACCATGCCCACTTGCTGAGTTTTACTTTTCTTGATAGCCATTGTTTGTTTTGGGGAGTCATTGCCCAACAGGGTTCTTGGTGACTCTGGCGGCATGGATTTGTCAGCCTGGTGAATCATGTTCTTAAACACTTAAACTGTTGGATTACAAAGGAAAACAACTGAATGAAATAAATGCAACTTTGGCTCCCCAAACGCACGGGCCATCTTGAAGTCTGTTTGTGATCTCAGGGTCCTCGAGTCACGGTTCTTTGGGATAAAGGAGAAAACAGCTTCTAGAAGAGGCAGTGACAGAGCAGCAGAACACTGGGGGGAAAGGAAAGAGGGGCCATTCAGGAAAATCTGTGCCCAGAGACCGAGGATTCCTCTCCCTTGTGCCTTTTTTGCAGAAATCTAAATCTTTGCAGCGTCCCGGCACAGGAGGCTGACTTGGATGACCTGTATGTGATGGTCACCAACCTTCATGGCAACTGCTCCTTGAACATGATCATGGGGGAGGGGCCGTTCAGTTGTTTCACTTGTGTCTGAGTCTCCATGATCCCACGGGGGTTTTCTTGGCAAAGATAGTGGAGACGTTGGCCACTCCTCCAGCTCGTATTATAGATGGGGACATGGTGGCAAACGGGGTGAAGTGACTTGTCCAGCTTCCCATGTTTAGGACACATCGAGGTGAGATTTGAACTCCAGAAAATGCATCTCCCTGGCTCCCATCCCAGGGATCTCTAGCGGCCCACCCAGGGATTGGGAGGAGCCTTTTTCCATCGGCCACATTGGCCACTTCTTTAAGAGCCTGGGCCAGCACTGGGCTTGTCTTTGTCCAAATTGGGGGGCCTTGGTGACCCCCAGCAAGGTCACAGGTGGGCATGTGAGAGTTGGGATCCGGATCAGATTTTGTGGCATGAGGAAGGGCCTTTCTTTGGGACCCCGTCCCAGCAGCAGCTGAGTGCCCATCCGCCAGTGGGTGGGACCACCGCCATGTAAGAGCTGAGTTGGGCCTGGGCCTTCCCTTCCTCCTTAGCACATGGCCCCCTCAGCTATTTGGGGGGCCGTGGTCAGGGAGGGGGGTCAGTTTGTGTGCCGGTCCCTGGGCCCCTCTCCTTTGGGATGCTGGGACTCGCTCTGTCCATTCAGGTTGGTTCCTCGGGTCTGGTTTGTGATCTTATGCTTGGGCTTCCTGGGGAGCAGGACCCCTTCTCGGTGCATCCCTGAGTGCACAAGCCCCGCGTGCGCCGTCCGAGCCTCCAGCCGCGGTCCCTCCGGCTTTGCCTTCCTCCTGGCTGGGCGGACCCCCCGATCTTGCCCTCTTCTCGCTCTTTTGTTCATTGTCCCCCCTGCTGCCCACAGGTGCTCGTGTAAGCCCCCGATCCTCCTCCTCCACATCAGAGGCACGTCCGTGGGGGGTGGGGGGTCCCTCGCCACTCAGGAACCTCACTCGTGAATCCCCACCGCGGTGGTTCTGTCCCAGCCAGCCCAAAGACCCCTTAGCTCAGGGTACCAATGTCCAACAACATGGCGCATTAAGGAGCAAGAGCTCTGGCTCCAGGGACTGATTTCTTAGGCTCCCTGTTCCGGCCAGAGTAGTCAGCCTGCTGTTGCTGGTCTTGACCTTTCCCCAGCTGCTGCCTCTGGAGGACACGGCTTCAGAAGCTCTGGCTTTCCTGCCAGGGAGGCTTGGTTCTCCCTGCCCCCATGTGCCCCCCTCCCCCCGTCCAGTTCCTTTTTGGCGCTGCCTTTCTTCAGCAGAGTGTGAGCCCCTTGAGGGCAGGGCTGACTTCCTCTCAGCTGGCACTGTATCCCAGTGCTCAGCACAGCCCTGGTCCATGGTGAGTGCTTAATAAGTGCTTGTTCCAAGCCTCGGCGTGGTGACGGGGGAGGCGGGGGGGCGGCTCACTGGATGACACTCCCCAGCCTGCATCTGCTCTACCACTGAGACTGTGTGTGGCGCTGCCCTTTTCTCGCTCTGTGATCTGCCCGCTGGGACCCGCCCGCTCTCACTCACATTGTCCTTGTTTTTAGGAACCTGCCGCACCAGACGCAGATTCCACAGCAGCAGGCAGCCGGTGAGTGCCACCAGTGCCCGCGCCTGGCGCCAGGGCAAGCATGGTGGGGAGTCCGTTGGGTGGGGGTCAGCCGGACAGAGGGTGGATGGTGAGGATCAGTGAGGCAGGGGTGGATTGTGGGGATCACTCAGTCTTCAGTTGGGCAAGGGGCAGATGGTGAGGATCAGTCAGTTGTCAGTGGGACGACGGCTGAGGGGATGGCACCAGCAAACCAGGTACCTGGCTGGTAAATCTAGGATGGGAGCCTGGGCCTTCCAGGCCACTGCTCACTGAGAGATCACACCATGATTGGGGGTGGGTTCCAGGTTCCTACCCTGTTTAATTGGGGGCCAGGTTCCAGAGCTCACTGTAGTGGAGCAGCTTCTGGGGGCACCCAAGGGTCCTTCAACAGAGAGGGGTCGGCATTGAGAGGGGCTGGCAAGGCTGGGCAGTGGGAGAGTGATCCGGCTCTTACCCTTCTCTAGTTTCCCCCTTTATTCCTGGGCAGTGCCACCCATTAAATCCTTCTCATGGGTGGGCATTTCCTCTGGTAGTTTCTTGATTTCCTCCTTGTTGGCAGCTGCTGGTGGGCACTGCCTCCTCTGAAGTCCTGCCTGCCTGCTGAGGACAGGTCACTCACCTTCCTCCCAGCACTGGCCCCACTCCTTTTGTTCAGACAGACAGGTGCCCTCTGTCTGGCCCAGGTCAGCGGCCCCTGTCCAGCCTGGGTCAGCGGCCCCTGTCCAGCCTGGGTCAGCGGCCTCTGTCTGGCCCAGGTCAGTGGCCTCTGTACAGCCTGGGTCAGCGGCCTCTGTCTGGCCCAGGTCAGCGGCCTCTGTCTGGCCCGGGTTAGCGGCCCCTGTCCGGCCTGGGTCAGTGGCCCCTGTCCGGCCCGGCTCGGTGGCAGCCCCTGTCCAGCCCAGCTTGGTGGCGGCCTCTGTCCAGCCCAGCTTGGTGGCGGCCCCTGTCCGGCCCGGGTCAGCGGCCCCCGTCTGGCCCGGCTTGGTGGCGGCCCCTGTCCGGCCCGGGTCAGCGGCCCCTGTCCATCCCGGGTGTGAGACAGGTTGGCCAGCGGGCTGCCCTGGCCCCGTGCTGACAGAAGGGCCGTCGCGGGGGCCCAGGCGGCTGCCCCGGGACAGAAGCCAGTCAGGAAAATAAGTGCGGGTTTCCATGTTGGTTTTTGCTTTAAAATCCGTCTTCTCTGTTCCTGCTTTCGGGGCTTTAAGGAGAATTCCGTATGACAACTTTTCAAAGATTTGAGGCAAGTATCACGAACCCTTGTTCAGATTTTGACCCAAAGGGGTGAGAACCTGGCGTCCCAGGCAGGCTGCCCCCTCCCCCCTTCACCACGCGGATTGCTGCTTGTCAGGTAAATGTCCCCAGCAGGGGGAGCCAGAGCGGCAGGCAGGCGCCCCCCTGTGGCGGCTTCCCTCAGATTCCTTCTGTTGGGAGGAGGAGATTGGGGGGTGTCTCCCAAGCAGGCCCTCCGTGACCCCAACATTTGGGATGCTTGTGTGAAGTCTGGACTGTGAAGTTTTAAAGAAAAGATGTCTGGATCCGGCCCCTAACTCATTCTTCATCCCTCTGAAAGAGGGGGAGGGCGGGTGCCCCCATTTTACAGAAGAGGAAACTGAGGCTTGGAACATTTAATGGGAGGTCCCCACGGTTGGGCCCGCGTCCTCCCAGCCCTCGTCTTCCATTGTGACTCACTCCAGCCGGATCGTTAGGTTTAGATGCCCCCGGAGCATCTCAAGAAAAGGCAGCAGCAAAGTGGGCGGGCGGGCCTCTGGGGGGACGGTCCTCGGGAGGGGGCAGGCCTCGGGAGGGGACAGGCCTCGGGAGGGGCGGGCCTCTGGGGGGGCGGGCCTCGGGAGGGGACAGGCCTCGGGAGGGGCGGGCCTCGGGAGGGGGGCCCTTTTAGAGCTGCGAGCCCTGGGGGGGGGGGAATCTGGGTAAGATGCCCGCCCCACAAAGATGCCCTTTCTCCCACCCTCCCCTTTGGCCGCCAGTTTTCTTTGGGAAACGTCCTGCCGAGCCCAGTTCGGGCCCAAGCCAGAGTCCAGCTTCTCGGGGCCGGCCAGCCCGCTGGCTCTCCCTCTTCTGCCACCCCACCCCCCAAGCACAAGAGGTGCTGGGCTCATCTTCCCGAGTGCCTCCAGCCCCGCAGGGAGAGAGGGCGGGCAGCAGCCCCTCCTGTGCCAGCCCCTGGGCCGCAGCGGGCCAGAGCTGGTGGGCACGGCTGGGTGCAGGGCGGGTGGGCAGTCCTTCCTCTCGCCCCGCCCTCCGGAGGAGGGGCCCGGAGCTTTCCTCCGGCTCTCTGCCTAGCCCCGTGACCACCGTGACCAGCTCTTTTGTTCCCCTCCTCTCCCACTGACTTGGTTGGCGATGCCCGGCTGCCGGCCCCTGCCTCCGAGTCCCTGATCTTCAGGGTCTCTGATCCATAAATCACCAGGAGCCTCCTAAAGCGCCTGGAGACTTTTGGCGGAGAGAGTCTTGGGGTCCCCAAAGAGCTTCCCTGTCCCGATCTGGCCCACCCGCCTCCATGGCATCCTGGGCACGGGAGACCCCCTTCACCCGCTTCCTCCTTCCCAAGTGGATGGGGGCAGAACTCGTGAATGATCGCGGATCTCTCTTAGGAAACTTGCGTGTGCTGGGGGGGAGGGAGACGATCATCAGAAATGATTGCTAGTGCTGGGGACCAATAGCCTTCTGGGCTTGGCAAGGGGGTTCCCTGCTGCGGGGGTGGGGGGCTGTCATGGTCATCCCCGAGGGCAGATGCTGGGCGGACACTCCTCCCCCCGTGGTTAATCCGCCAACTAGCTTTGAACTTGAGGCTCCCCTGCCTCGGGTCACCACCCGGTGACCTCCAGTTGTAGGGAGTCCCTCCCCCATTGGGACCCTGGGCCGGCCATCCTCGCAGGCAGTGGCCGTTCTCTGGGCAGCACAGAAGAGCTTGAGCTTCAAGGGAGAGCTGCCCCTCTCCCCCCTCCTTGGGAAGGAGCCTTGAGGCTGACCCGTGCTCGGCTGAATCCCGTGGCCCTTCCACGGCCCCCGAGGGAGCAGAATGGTCGGTTGTGGTCTCTGCCCCGGTGGACCGTGGGCCTGACTTGTCCCTTCTCAGAGGGTCCCAGGCTGCCCTCCGGGCGGGATAATCCTGGCAGAAACCCGGCCCTGCCCTGCTTGGCCACCCCGAGGGCTGGGGTGTTCTCCCAACCTTAGCACCGCCCCTCTTGCAGGTACCCGGAGACTGAGGCCCTTCACACCCTCCCCCCACTTGCGCCCGTAGTCACTCAGCCCGCATTGATGCAGGGCCCACACTGCGCCAGCACCCCGAGCCTGATGTGCTCACGGGGGAGATGTCACGTGGTCAGGGGAGGGGGGAGGTGTCATGTGGTCAGGGGAGGGGGGAGGTGTCATGTGGTCAAGGGAAGGGGGGAGAAGTCGGGGGGCTTGCTCTCTGCAGCCATCCTCCTTTCTGAAGGCTGGTTTCCGCTCTGCCCTGTAGAGTGCCAGGGACTCCCCTAGAGTGGGCGGAGAGCAGCCGGGGCTCCAGACCCCCGGGGAATGGCTCCATTTTCCATCTGTTTGTCCTCCTTTCCATCCACGCCTGGATGCCCTCACAAGGCGCTGGCTCAAGGGGGTCTCCAGATAGGGCTTCCCGCCATGGCCTCTCCTTTGCCCATGACGCCATCCTCCTCGGCCAGAGCTCAGCAATGGGCCTCATCGGGGCTCACCCGATGAGCCAAGTTCTGAGCTGCAGCCGGGGGACTCAGGCTGCGATTTGGGGGTGCGGTGGACTGAGCCCCAGTCCTGGAGTTTCCACTTAGTACTTTTGTGCCTGTAGACAGACCGGTTTCCTCATTTGTAAACTCGGGTTGGGGAGTGGGACCAGAGGCTCTCCCATGGTAGTGGGGGCGGGGGTTGCTCACTTATAATCTGCCTTTTCCCTTTGAGCCAAAGTTAGAATTCGACGCGTTGGGGTCTCTGTGGCCGGCCCGCTTCCTTCTCAATGTCTCCCAACTCTCGTGGGATGGAGCTGGGCTCAGCTTCTGGACCACCATGGGAGACCCTCAGCGGCGCCATCTTTGTGTTTCAGGTAAATGGTATCCCTGAAGAGAGGAAGCTGACGGAAGCCCTGGATTTGTGATGGGAGCGGGGCCCCTCCCGCCGTACTTCCTTGTTCATCCAGAGGGTGCATGAGCTTTGCCGGTGGATAGTGTGCATGCCCACCGTGCCCCAGAATAAGGAGCACTTAACTAAGGCACTGGGCTGCTTTTGTATTTTGGACATTTCTGACAATTTGTACGACAGCGATGACTTTATATTTGTTACGTTCCAAGTGATCTTGAAAATAAACTTAGTAATAAAGAGAAAATGTTATTTCAGCTCTATATGGGGGGACGCCAGAACAGAGAAGGCGCCAAGCAACTTGAACCCAAAGTTGGCGCCCGGTGCCTCCACTTCGGGCCCTCATAGTCCTCTGGGTCCCTGGGTAAAGCCTTGCCCTTCAGCGTCACCAGGGACTGGAAGCTGATCCATAATCCAGCTGGTGATCGGGCCACGTGGGCTACTTTTTCCTACTGAGACACAGTAAGAGTGACGCTTTGCACAGCACTTAGCGCCCTGCAGGCACTGCGCCAAATGCTTCTCCCTCAGTTCTCACCACAATCCGGCAAAGTAGGTGCTCTTGTTATCCCCGTTTTGTAGATTAGGAAGTTGAGGCCACGAGAATGGCTTGTGATTCACGTGGCTGCTGAAGAGATGGGAGGGACTTTAGAAAGGATGGATTTAAAAGATGACGCCTGAGAATTGGATTTGGATTTCAGGACGATGGCTTCCACGGCAGTAGTGTAACTTGCCCCACTTTAGGGAGAAGACCCAGCCTCCCCTTACCCTCCCTCGCCCCGCCCTCCCCCCCCCTCCCCCAGAGCACCTCTATCTGGGAGTCGCCTGCTAACCGGGGCTGGAGAGAGAAGCCATAAGACGGGCAGTTCCTAATGAACCTGCAAAGAAGGGGATTGTTTATGGGGCAAACATAACCTCTGCGGCTGACATCACAACTTGGCCTTCTGATTGGATACCCTGGCTCTGCGTCATGACGATGCGAGGGATTCAGTTAGGGCGGCAGCCAGGGGCTACTGCAATCAAAGTCCAGTTTAGGATAACAAAAGCCCTGATGGAGATCCTAGAGACACAGAGAGAGAGAGGAGAGACAGAGAGAGACAAAGAGACAGAGAGACAGAGACAGTGACATACAGAGAATACGTGAGAGTGTGTGACTATGAGCCTATGAGTGTGTGTGTTGGTCAAACAAGGAAATAAAGGTGCACCCTAGAATAAAAGCATAGAAAAGGGAGCCAGTCCCGGGCAGGAGACAATTCAGGGAAGCCGTGGCTGAGGCGCCTCCAGGAGCGGACGGAGGCACCGGGTCCCCTGCTCTGACCCGACTGTCCCGGACACTGGACGGGATGAGAGACCACGGGCACGTCGTCCTGGAACAGCGACCCAAAGTGGCTGCGGGAGGGTGTGGAGGCGGGCCGGGGAAGAGAGAGCCTGGGTCGGGGGCTGAGCCCCAGGACTGCAGAACAAGGCGGACCTTTTCTCCAGAAGCTCACGGGGACGCAGGGGACAACCTGCGCAATGACAGCGCAGAGGAGACGCCTGCAGTGTGGAAGGAGGCGCCCACCTCAGTTTGGGAAAGGTGGCAGGAGGGGCCGGGGCAGGAAGGGCAGGATCAGGGGAAGAAGGGCAAGGGAGGAGGGGCAGGGGAGAAGGGAGAAGGGGTAAGGGAAGAGGGGCAGGAAAGAGGGGAAGGGGCAAGAGGGGCAGGAAGGAGAGACGGCCAGGAGAGGCAGGAAGGAGAATCAGTTGGAGACGGGCAGAGACAGGAGGGGCAGGGGAGGAGGGACAGGGACAAGAGCGACAGGAAGGAGAGACAGGGGCAGGAGAGGCAGGAAGGAGAATCAGATGAGGAAGGGCAGGGGAGGAGGGGCAGGGGAGGAGGGCCAGGGGGCTCCTTGTGCTTCTCTTCCCACTGGACACTTAGTCTCTGGCTTCGGGCTGCAACAAGCCTTGGTGGAGCTTGGGGACCGGGAAGGAGACGCTCTGGCTGCTGGAGAAGGTTGTTGGGCATCTCCCCCCCTTTGGTGGGCTTGGAGACCCTCTTCCCCCCCTTCCCCCCGTTTTCAGCTCTCTTTCTGGGCTTCCTTGAGGACTTGGCTTCTTCCATATTATCGAAAATAAAGTTTGACCTAATCTTAATTATACCCGGGGACTGCTGATCGGCTAGGAGATGCGGACCCGCTACCTGCATCTGGGAGAACACAAAGAGTTCTGTTCCCAGTGGAGGAAAGTGGGACCAACGTAGTCCGGAGGAGGGGAGCAGCCAAAGCCCGGGAAAAGCGGCCAGAGCTAGCTGTGCAGTTAACAAAAAGCTGCGAGCGGGACAAAGATGGGGCGGGGCCAGAGCGCGCCCCCTGAGTATTGATTCTGCTCCCCGGGAGCAGCTCTGGCTCAGTTTACGAAGGATGGAGCGGGAGGGGCCCCTATTAAGGATGGGCAATGAAGGTTCCCTCATCACCCTAGCCCCCGGGAGATGGGAGGGGGGAAGATGCGACCGGGGAAGGGACCAAGGCCGGACTGAGGCTTCTGAAAAGTCTGCGAGCTCCTTCTGAGTGTTCCCACCCGCTTCCTGGGAGCGGATGAAGCTCCCCCGGAGCTGGTCCCTTTAGTGAGCCCTTATTTGGGGTTCAGAATTCAGGGTCGGGTTTCCAACAGCGCTCTCCGGAGATTTGCAGCATGGCAGAGTGGGCGGGGTCATGGCCTGCGCCCCGTGACCCTTGGCCGGACAGTAAATCGGGGAGACACACTTACAAGGGCTTTCTCCTCTGAGCGTTCCCTGGGCTAAGGAGATTTCAGGTTGGGGGGCCCCTCTGAGTGTGGGTGATAGGAGCCAAAGAAAGAGGGAGTGAGCGGGACCCGATCCAGCGTGGGCGGGCCCAGGCAGGGGGGCTCCAGGTGCGCATCAGCTGGGTCACGTGCCCTTCGGGAGCTCTTGGGAAGGGCCCCCTCTCCCCCGCCTCCACCCCGCCCCTCGGCCGAGGTAAGCCGTCAGTCCCAGGGAGAGAGAGGGCGGGAGAACGTCGGTGATGTCCGGGCCCCTGAGGGGGTCAGTAACAACTCATCTGAAAGAAGCGGGGAGAGCAAAAAAGGAAGGCGACTTCAAAGAATAGTGCGGATTCGGACTCCAAGCGGAAGGAAGGGAAGGAGAGAGGGAAGGAGGGAGAGAGGGAAGGGGAGGGGAGGGAGAGGAGGAGGGAGAGAGGGAAGGAAGGGAAGGAAGGGGAGGGGGCAAGGAGGGAGAGGGAAGGAGGGGGAGGGGGAAGGAGGGAGAGGGAAGGAAGGAAAGGGAGGAGAGAGGGAAGGAAGGGAAGGAAGGGGAGGGGGGAAAGAAGGGGAGGAGAGAGGGAAGGAGGGACAGAGGGAAGGAGGAAGAGAGGGAAGGAAGGGGAGAGACGGAGGGAGGGAAGGGAAGGGGGAGGAAAAAAGGAGGGAAGAAGGAAGGGCGGGAGAGAGAAAACGGGTGCTTAATCAGCTGGAAGAAGCAGCTGGAAGAAGCAGGGAGTTATATTTCAATGGAAGGGCTGCAAGACCAGGGGAAGTCGTTCTAGAGGCGCTAGTTATCACTGCTTAGTTGGACTCCACTCATTGTGCCTCCATTTGGGGTTTTCTTGGCAAAGCTTTTGGGGTGGTCGGCCATTTCCTTCGGCTCATTTGACAGATGAGGAAACTGAGGCAGATTGCCCCAGCTCACCCAGCAAGGGAGCCTCAAGGTGAATGAGTCCAGACTTGAACTCGGACTCTACCCACTGCGGCGCCTCGTCAGGATTAGTCAGAGGGAAGGCCTGATGGCTCACAGAGGGGGTGGGGGGGATGGAGGGGAGAGCAGCCTATGGAGTCCCCACGGGGACAAGGAGTGGTTGCACAATAGCCAGTGACTGGCTGATGGAACTCCCCCCCCAAACCAGACGTGGCTGCAGGGAACTGCAAGCACTGAGCAGGCCACTTAATGAGCTACAACCATAGTAACTGAGGTTGCCGCCATTTGGGGGCACGGCCTGTACGCTTGGGGGGGGGCGGGGACATGGCCTGGAGGAACATGCAATGGGAGGCCCGAGAGTCTGACTTTTGTCATCAGTGCTTCTGGGTAGGAAATGAAGGGCAAGAACCACAGATAAAGCGAGTGCCCACGGGCCCTCCCGGCCCTTTTCTCGGGGCGCCGGGTTCCCCCAGCGGTGGCTCAGGAGTGACCAGAGATGGCCACTGGGTGCTGGATCCGCCTGCGTGGGGGTGGGGAAGTAGCTTCTCATGCCCCCCCCCCAAGGGCAGGTGTGACGGGGGCTCTCAGGCAGGCCGGGCCGGCTCCTTCCTAAGATCCGGTCCATGAGGGGCGGCCCGGCTGTTTTCCCCCAAAAATCCTGAAATAAGTCACGGACAAACTTGGCTTTGATTTAAGAAAACTACTAAGTGAACGCAGAGCTTACAGATCACTGAGAGGTTGTGCGAGAGCAAGGAAGGGAAATGGAGGCAGCCAAGCAGACCCGGGCTGGGGCGCTGAGCCGGGGTCAACGCACTTCTGTCACTGTCCAGCAGTAAAACGCCCCCGGGACTGGCCGGGCCCCACGGGGACCCACCCACGAGACGCTTTATAGGAGAAGGGACGCCAGGATGGCGGGAGAGCCCCTCACGACCGCCCTGGAGCCTCGTAAAACTGGCAGGGCCGCGCCATGGGCGCTGTGCCAACTATAAGTGACCTAATGGCTGCCACAGTGCCGGCTAAACCAGTCCGGAAACCCTTCCCGAGGAAGCCAGGCTGGAGGACCGGGGCCGCGCTGCGGACACTGCCCAGGGGCCTTGGTCCGGAGCAAGGACGCACGTGACACATGGGCCAAACCTCTGCGGGCCGAACCTCCGCGGGCCCAGCCTCCACCGGCCCAACCTCACGGCAGCGGCGGGCTGGGCAAAAGCCAAGGCCCGGGTTGGGGCCAGGACTCGGGTATCTGGGGCACAGGGAGGGTGTGACCAGTACCTCCCGCCAGCGGTCCCGTCCCACCCTCAGCCAGACAAGGGTGCGAGACAGGCAGACTGAAGGCAACGGAGACGTCACCTCTCGTTTCTAACGACGGAGGAGCCCCCCCAAAACTGAGGGGTCCTAGAAGATAGAATGGGCATTTTTAATCAGATTAAATTGCAAAGTTCTTGCACAGATGAAGGCGGTTCAACACAAATTCCAAGGAAAACGTTGGGGGGGGATGTCCCTGAGGCCCCTTCCTTTGCCGGAGGTTTCCTGCCCCCCTAAAAGAGGAAGTGGCCAAATTGATGAGGGCGCCCCCCCCAATCCCTGGCCAAGGAGAAGGCAGTCCTTGGAGGAAGGGCTGGCCGGCCAATGGGAGAGCGGGAAAAAGAAGCCCGAGCCAGAATGTCCTCCTGCGGGAAAGCCGGGTGTTATGGGTACGCGGATGGGGCTCGGGGAGACGTCTGGGCGTCAGATTGCGGTGGGAGCGCTGGGGGAATGGGGGTCCTGATCCGGGCAAAATCAGCCTGCGTTCGATGTGGGGGGGGGCTCCCGCCACATATAAAAGGGGGGGGGGACTGAGGAGGTCCGGCCCCGCCCAAAGGAAGGGGCGCTCAGACCAATCATCAGGCAGTCAGTGAGAAACACTCCCCCGCCTCTGGGAGAAGCTGCCTGGGGGTGGGCTTGGCCCCCTGGCCGTGCCCAGGGGAGCTGCCTGTCGGGAAATCCCCATTTCTGCCAAGTGTCCCCCAGCGGCCATTGCTTTGTTCCTTCCACTCGTTTCCTCCCCCAGGCGCCTGCCCCTCCCTTCTCTTTTCAAGCACCTTAGCACCAGGCCTGTGCCCGTGGGCACTTCCTGCTAGACTTGGGCAGGAAGGGGTGCCCCCTGCGCCGGGCAGAGCAGGCCCTCTTGGTGGTGGGCAGCGGGGCCCACCGTGTGGTGTGTTTTGAAAGGCGTGGGGAAGCTGGGTCTTGTCCATCCTGGGCTCAGAATAAGCCTGAGGAGGGGGGAATCTGACCTCCTCCTTCCTGACCCCGGGGTGGGGCCGGCACTCCCGGGGCTGCCTCAGTTTCCCCATCTACTTGCCAATCACCAGGAAGAACTGAGCTCGGGGGGGCCAGCTTCAGCTACCTTCATCATGACTGGGAACCAGAACTGGGGGCAGGAGACCCCTCACCCAGCTCCATCCCACTGGGGCCTGAATTGTTGGGGTTTGCTACACGCCTAAAACGGGGTCCTGCCTCTGGCCTTGGGGGCCTCTCCCACCTGACCTCCCCTCCCCTCCCCCAAGTCCTCTCTTCTCCAGGCCCAGGTGCCCATCATTCCCTGGGGGTCCCCCCAACATGAGGGTCCCAGCAGCACTCAGCCCCCCGGCTCAGTGTGGACCCAGAGGTCATTCTGGTGCCGGCCCATCACTGTGCGGACTCAGAACGAGCCAATACCTTTCCCTGCCCAGCACTTAATGGCAATGCCCCCTCCCCCTGCGTCCCACTGTCCTGCCCATCCCCCATTTGGGCACTGGTGACCCAAGGAGCATGCCCAGGGTCGTCGGCCATCCCGAGGCCCGGAGGTCAATGGGAGAAAGGCCGACATCAGCTTTTCCAAAAGGGGGGACGGAAGCTGGCCCCGACTGCCGGTGTCACCAAGGGTGGCGCCCACCACGGCAGAGGCTCGAGACGGTCCTGAGCCGCCCCCCAGCCCGGCCCGCTCTGCCCTAAGTCGGGGTTTTGTCAGCGACGGCGGCCAAGTTTCCAGGCCCGTCGGGGTCCGAGGGGGACCGGCCCCGCTCTGCTCTGTGGCCCGGTGCGCCTCGTGCCATCATCTGAGAACCAGGGGGCAGTCCCGCCCCGCTCCAGCTCTGGGCCCAACGCCCATCTCGGGGGGGGATGTTCCAATCGGCGGCAGACAGACGTGGAGCCCCGTCTAACTGGGGGGACCCTGAAGCGGTCCCCCTTCTGAGGGCCAGAAACAGAGTTGGCAGAGAAAGGAAGAGGGGGAGCCCCCCAAAACTCCCAGGCAAGCAGAGTTAGCAGCCAGGGAGATCGTGAGCCTTGGAGGGGGCCCCGGCCGACTTGGGGAGGGACGGCTGCCCCCCCGGCCCCCCCTGAGCACAGAGCCACAAGCCCCCACAGGAAGCAAGCACTTTAATTGATCTCTTGCCAATACAAAAATAAGCATCCAACGGAACGGTCGGGACTTCTTAAATTACACATTCACAGAACATCAACAGAAAATAGACTTACCCCCCCTTCCCCCCCCCCAAACAAGTGCAATCTTCGGAACCATAAAAATCATGAGCCCATCTGTACAACAGATAAATAAACCCGGGAGTCAGCGCGGGCACAACGGGGGAGGGGGGAGGGCGCCCACCGGGCGGGCAGGCCGCAAGTCAAACGGAGAAGGACCGCGATGGCCTCGGGAGCCGGGCCCGGGAGGGAGCGGGGGGGGGGTGGGGAGGAGGGGGACTCTGCATGGAGGGGAGGGGGCTTGGGAGCAGGGCCCGGGATGGAGAAGGGGGGGGCACTCAGGGCCCGGGAGGGACAGGGCGCGGCCCCCGCTACCGCCTCGGGTCTCCTTGGCCGGCCGACAGGAGGAGGAGGCCCGCGAAGAAGGCCGCCACGCAGGCCAGCCTCTTCCAGAGCGCCGCGCTGTCCTTGGGGATGAGGATGCGCGCCAGGTCGTTGGTGATGCGCGAGATCTCGTGGGCCACGCAGACGAAGATGAAGGTGCTGACCGTGATGTTGAGCGTCGGGCTGCCGGGGATGAGCACCAGGACGCCCCTGGTGTCGGCCGCCAGCCAGATGTGGTACTGGCAGATGAAGAGCTGGGGGGAGAGGGAGCCGGTCGGGGCCCTGGCGGGGGGGAGGTCCTGGAGGGGAGGGGAGAGGGCCCGAGGGGGGGGGGCCTGGAGGGGAGGGCCCCGGGACAAGGGGCCCAGACCCAAGGGTAGCGCCCTGGACCAAGTAAACCAGATGTGATTACCCCGGGCCTGGGCAACAGGCCAAGAAACGGAAAGGGAAGAAACTCGGGGTGCCCCTCATACCCTCAGACCAGTCAGGAACATCCAAGATGGCGCAGGGAGTCTCGCCCCAGGCGCCCCCGGGAGTGCCCGGGCCCAGTCTGGGCAGCAGTGTGCCCAAGGGGGTGTGTGCTCCCCAGCCCACAAGGAAAGGCTTGCTTCCAGGCAGCTCTCAGGGCACCCCTAGGCCCAGCCCTGCGCCATGCTGAAGGCCCTCCCTCGCCACCCTGGGCCCCTGGGCCCGGACCCTGACTGGCCTCGCGGGGGGCGGGCCCTGGCTCCTTTCCCTCCCCACCCCTCTCAGGCAGCCACACAGTGGGCTGGGCCCCGCCCGCCTGCAAGGGGCCAGAGCATGTGGGAGCCCCAAGGGGAGGGGGGCCCAGGGAGGGGGAGACAAGGCCCCAAGGACACAAGGTACCCAGGCCGGCTCTGAGCCCGAGGGGCAGGCCTGGAGGGGGGGCTGGGCTGGGAGGCCTGGAACTCCCAGAGATCGGGAAGGACTTGGAGAGAGGGGCTCCCCAAAACTCCCCACAGGGAGGAGTGCCCCAGAAGGGGAGGAGCCACTGTGACATCAGGGGTGGGGGGCAGGCTCACAGACCCCAGGGGGGCAGACCCACCTCTAAGGAGATTTTCCCAAACCAAGCAAAGAAGGAGCTGTACACGGAGCGGACGTATCCGGGGATGTTGCGGATGAGGACGAAGGCGAGGATCTGAGGGGGAGCGGGAAGGAGGCTCGTCCTGTCGGCGCCTGGGCAGGGGCAGGGCCCGAGCCCCGCCCCCCCCCCCCCCCCTCCCCCCCCCCCCCCCCGGCCCTGCCCCCACCTGCACTACGGACACGACCGGGTGGAGCTCGTTGCACTCGGCCTTGGTCTTGCAGCTGCTGGCCCAGATGGAGTAGGTCTGGGAGGAAGGGCCACGCGCCGATCAGCTGGGGGTGCCGCCGGTGTGGCGCTCCTCCTCCCCCCATCCGCCCCCTAACCCACGGGCCCGGGCGCCAGGGCCCAGGCCTGGCAAACCCACCAAGAACGAGACCACGGAGGCAAAGAGGAGCAGGTTGGACATCCTGCTGGGGAGCAGGGGCTCCCCCTTGCCCTCCGAGAGCACCTGGCGCTTCTGCAAGGCCAGGTACACGAAGGCGAACAGCATGCCGTGGAACACCACCTGGGGAGGGAAGGCCCCTGGCTGAGTGCCGGGCCGGGCCAAGCTGCCCCACGGAGCACACCCCGGCCGGAGGCCCCGGGGAGCCCGAGGCAAGCAGGGGCCGATGGGGGCGGCCGTCTCCCCTCAGCCCCTGCACGACCCCCCCACTAGCCGTGAACGCCCGGCCGGCCGCCGTGGCCCTGGAGAAGGGGCCCGGGGATCCGAGCAGGCCCCGGGAGGGACTCACGTAGCGGTCCAGTTTCCACCGGAACCACCACTCGTAGACGTTGCCGTTCAGCTCGAAGCACTTGGACAGGGGCCAGAGAGAAAAGATCTTCTCGAACGCCCCCTGGAAAGCACAGCGGGGAGGCTGGGAGGAGGGGGCGCGCGGTGTGGGGGGCCGCCCCACAGGCCCGGGGAGCCCCTCCGCCCACAAGGCCGGTGGGCGTGGCCCCTGGGACCCCGAGCCCCCGGAGGGGCCCCCCCACATCAGGGGCTCCAGTGGGAGAGGGGCTCTTGGCACAGGGAGGGCTGCTCCGGCTCTGGGCCAGGAAGTGAGGGTCCCCGGCCCCTCGAGGCCTCTTACGCTCTCTCTGCCATTCTCCCCGCCCAGGACCCGAGGGGCCAATGGGACCCCCCGCCGCGGTGAGGTGGGGGGAGGGCGCAGGGAGGAACAGACCTGGGAATAGGCCAGGAAGCAGATGCAGAGGAAGAGGAGCCCGAGCTTCATCAGCAGCCCCAGGTACCAGAAGCAGCTTCCTGGGAGACAAGAGGGGCTCGCGTCAGCACGGCGCGCTCCCCAAGGTCACCGCCTGGGACCCGGGGCGCTCGGAGCCGCCTCTGCCGCTGCCCCGCGGGGCCCGGGTCTCTCTCCAGCTGCACATCGAGGCTTTTCTGAAGTCGCCCGGCGCGGTTCTCCACTCAGGAGCGGGCACGGCTGTTACAAAACTGACGCCTGGCCCGCTTTGCCCAGGTCTCTCTCGCGGCTTTCCTCGCCAACGTTTCCCAGCGCGCCCTCCCTTTACCCCACAGAGAGCCGTGACCCGCAGCTGCCCAGCCCCCGGGCGAGGCGATGGGTCACACAGCTGGGGAGCCTTAAGTGTCTGAGGCTGGATCTGAACTTGCCCCCCTCCCCCCCCCAGCAGCCAGAGATGAGGAGCCCCGACTGACCATTCGCTTTCTTCTGGGTGATCTGCGGCCACAGCGCCAAGGTGACGTAGATGACCAGGAACCACACGGTGACCAAGGGCACAAAGTAGTAGAACTGGTAAGGCCGGTCCATCACAATGCACAGCACCACCACCAGGAAATTGAGCCGAAACAAAACCTGGGGGGCAGGGGGGCAGAGGGCAGCTCAGCCCAGATACCGCCAGCGGGGGAGGGGGCGGCGCGACCCCACAGGCCCGGCTGGCCGTGAGCGTCCGGAGCCATCTCTGCACGCGCACACCCCCTCACGTGGGGCCTTCTCCCCTCGATGGGCAAGACCAAAGGGCAGGCAGCAAACCAAATGCCCGCAAACCGGGCACGCAGCAGCCTGGGGGCCGGGCCCCCCGATGAGCCCGCGTGGGGTTCTCCGGGCACACTTTGGGGAGGGATGTGACCCAGAGGGCACATCTGAGACCACATCTCAGCTCAAGTCCAAGTCTCCACTAATGCAAGTAAAAATCCCCTTCACAAAGGAGACCCCAGGAGCCCGACTCCATCTGCCCTCCCAACACCGGGCTGAGCCCGAGGGAGAGAGGGCCCCTGGAGGCACCACAAGCAGCCCAGGCAGCCCCCAGGGCAGCATGACCAACCCCAGGGCACCCGGGGCAGCGCCCAGGGCACCATGACCAACCCCAGGGCACCCAGGGCAG
>JAJPUD010009930.1:57537-68527 GCA_023553655.1 Myrmecobius fasciatus | reverse complement strand
GTCAGACCTAGTCAATTGGAAAAACATCAAGTGCTCATGGGTGGGCTGAATGAATATAATAAAAATGACAATATTACTCAAAATTATTTACTTATTTAGTGCCATACCAATCGAACTCCCAAGAAATTATTTTACAGATCTAGAAAAAATAGTAGCAAAGTTCATTTGGAAGAACAAAAGTTCAAGAATTTCAAGGGAATCAATGAAAAAAAGGTCAATGAAGGTGGCTTTGCTTTACCAAATCTAAAAGTATATTATAAAGCTGCGGTCATCAAAACAATTTGGTACTGGCTAAGAAATAGAATAGTTGATCAGTGGCATAGGATAGGATCATAGGACAAACTAGGCAATAACTATAGCAATTTAGTGTTTGATAAACCCAAAGACTCCAGCTTTTGAGATAAGTACTCACCATTCGACAAAAAGTGCTGGGAAAATTGGAAACTAGTGTGGAAGAAATTAGGGCTTGACCCACATTTAACACCACATACCAAGATAAGATTTAAATGGGTTCATGATTTCGATATAAAGAGTGATATTATAAGCAAATTAGAGAAACGTAGTGTAGTTTACCTCTAAGACCTGTGGAGATGGAAAAAATTTATGTCCAAAGAAGAACTGGAACTCTTAATTGAACACCAAATAAATAATTTTGACTATATTAAGTTAAAAAGTTTTTGTATAAACAAAAATAAGGCAGACAAGATTAGGAGGGAAGCAATAAATTGAGAAATCATCTTTACATTCTGATAAAGGCCTCATTTCTAAAATATATAGAGAATTTTCTCATATTTATAAGAATTCAAGCCGCTCTTCAATAGATAAGTGGTCAAGGGATATGAACAGACAATTTTCAGATGATGAAATTAAAACCATCTCTAGTCATATGAATAGCTGCTCCAAATCACTATTGATCAGAGAAATGTAAATTAAGACAACTCTGTACATACCTGTACAGTACATACCTGTCAGATTGGCTAAAATGACAGGAAATGATGACAAATGTTGGAGGAGATGTGGGAAAACTGGGACACTGTTACATTCTGGTGGAACTGTGAACAGATCCAACCATTCTGGAGAGCAATTTGGAGCTATGCTCAAAAAGTGATCTAATTGTGCATACCTTTTGACCCAGCAATGTTTCTACTGGCCCTATATCCCAAAGAAATCATAAAGGAAGGAAAGGGCCCCACATGTGCAAGAATGTCTGTGGCAGCCCTTTTTGTAGTGGCTAAAAACTGAAAACTGAATGGATGCCCATCAATTGGAGAATGGCTGAACAAATTATGGTATATGAATATTATAGAATATTATTGTTTTATAAGAAATGACCAGCAGGATGATTTCAGAGAGGCTTGGAGAGACTTGCATGAGCTGATGCTGAGCGAAATGAGCAGAACCAGGAGATCATTATACACGGCAACAACAATACTATATGATGATCAATTTTGATGGACGTGGCTCTCTTCGACAATGAAATGTTTCAAACCAGTTCTAATTTTTCAGTGAAGATAGCCATATATACCCAGAGAGAGGGATATGAAATGTGGACCACAATATAACATTTTATGCTTTCTATTGATGTTTGCTTGCATTGTGTTTCCTTTCTCTGATTTTTTTTTCTTGTAGATACGATTTTTCTTGCACAACAATGATAAGGGTGGAAATATGTATACATATATTCGATTTGTCAAGTATTTTAACATACTTAACATGTAGTGGATTTCCTGCCATCTAGGAGAGGGGTGGGGACTGGGGGGGGGGAAATTTGTAACAGAAAGCTTTGTAAGGGTCAGTGTTGAAGAATTACCCATACATATGTTTTGCAAATAAAAAGCTTTTTTTTTATTAAAGCTTTTTATTTGTATAACACATGTATGGGTAGTTTCCCAGCATTGATCTTTACAAAGCTTTCCATTACAAATTTTACGCCCAGTCCTCTCCCCTAGATGGCAGGAAGTCCACTACATGTTAATAATGTTGAAATACTTGAAAAATTGTGCAAGAAAAATCCTGTCTACAAGAAAAAAAAAAAAAGAAAGAAAATCAGAGAAAGGAAACACAATGCATAAAAAAAGAATACCAATCCCCCCCCAAAAAAAGTTATATCATTTTTTTCCTTACAACAACCCTGAGAGGTAGGTGCTATTCTTATCCTCATTTTATCCAGATGAGGAATATAAGGCAGATACTAAGTGACTTTGGCAAAGTTACACCACAAGGTATCATCCAGTATAGATTTTAATTCTGGTCTTCCTAACTCTAAATCTTATACTCTACTGCATGTTTCTGAGAACAATTAAAAAAAAAAAAAAGATAGATGTAATTACCTTACAAAAAAAGTATGAATCTATGACAATACCAACACTTTAAAATTGACATGTTTAAACATGTCTATGTTTTAAAGTTGTGCATCCTAAATGCATACTATCAAGGGCAAAATGTTATATTTATATATAACTGAACATCAAAGGAAAAAAAGCCTACTTTGGATCTATTCAGACCCTTTTCTTTCTGTGCAGGTTGAGGTAAGTTAGTAATACCATTACAAGGTGCTATCTTATCTTCATTTATGCAGATGAATAAACTGAGGAAAAGATTAAGTGATTTTCTCAGTGTCACAAAACAAATTAGCATTCCAGGAATTTCTCTTTGTTCCTTTTTGTTTTCTCTTTTGATATTGCATAGATCTCCAAAGAGCAAATGATCTATCATTTCTAAAGAAGTACTTCAACATGTTTCTGCTACAGACACCATGTTCTCTTTCCTTGAGCTGCTCCTTTCAAATTCCCTGATTTACTCCTGATTCCCTTTCTGAAATCCTCTGAATTTCCACAGATTCCTGTCCACATATAATAGTCTGGTTTCTCGAACTCATTCATTTATTCCAAACACTTCCAAATAGAAAATGTTTATCTTGCATTCCTTTCTAAAATCTTTACCCATTTTTCCTCATGAGAGTGGTCCATGGAAATACAACACTCATACACTATTTTGGGGTTTCAACTTTAGGTCGTGTTTTGGTGCTGTTTCTAACTGACTACCTCCTCTTTCTCTTATCTCATCTATAAGCTACCCAATTCTTGGGCCAAATTCAACAAATTCCCTAGCCCTGCACAGCATGACTGCTGCCCTAAAGCCATTACATTAAAGAACTAGAATTGGAACATTCTTTTTTAAATAAAATCTAGTTTTTGAAATTGTTACTACTGTTTAATATTGGATTCTTAATATAGTTAGCTTTATACAGAATTAGGTTTTATTTTGTAAAAGCACTCAAAATGGTAGTAAGGAACCCTTGGTTTTGGAGCCATATTGGGACTCATTGACATCAAATTAACAACAAATATAAGTTACATAAAACATTGGAAACTCATCTGTTTCCCCACTTGAAAATGGAAAATCATATCTAATAGACAACTTACCCACTAAAAGATTGTAACAGTGAGCAAACATCTAGCTGTTAAAACATCAGCAATAGATTGGTATAGCCCATGGATACTAGAACATATTATATTGACATTGGGAATTAGCCAGCAACTTATTCACATTGTAAAGTGTCCCTGGGATCATTAACTTTCACCTTGCCAATTATCAAAATAGACAGCAAGATCTTTCATTATATAATTAAATAGATATAGGGTGGAAAATAATTAGTGAACACCTAAAACCTCTAGTATTATCTCTACATTGATACTGAATGACAATTCAAGATTTTTTTAATAGTTGGGAAAAAAAACTGTTTAGATAAATTCTTTACTTTCAACATGCCTGGAAAGTTTCTTTCTCTTACTCTTTGATTCCCTCAATATTTACTTTTTCTTAGTGTCATTCCAGGTACAATCTTCTAATGAATACTTCCCTGATCCTCACAATTCCAATTTTACATTTATTTTTTTAAAAATCCATATTTATTTATCTTTTTCTAGGTTGTCTAATCCTTAGTGTGTAAGCTCCTTCACAAAGAGTATTAAGTTGATGTATTTTTGTTTTTCTCTTCCATCTGCAAAAAAAAAATCAACATGATATAATAGTTAGAAAGTCAAGACTTGGGTTCCAATGTTAAGCCAATGCTCCAGATCCCAGTTTCTTCTACTATGATTCCCACTCTCATATGAAGTCTCATATATGAATGTGAGGATTAAAAAATTGTGATTTATTATTAGTAAGTCTTTTGTACATAAATTTTATATATCTATATACCTGGGTCACATAAAACTTTTTCAGACTAACTTTTTTAGGGGAAGAAGTTTAAGAACTCCTGCTCTAAGCAATTGTCTATCTTCAGAATAGTTGGAGATTTTAATCTGTAAAAGGATCAAAGTTCCCTAAAATAATGATATTTTAGTTCAAGTCACCAGCATCTATCCTTATACTTTATGTACAGGAAACATGTAATAAATATATATTGAATTGTATCATTGAAATGATATAACTGTATTACTTTATCATTCCAACTCGCTCTGGGTTGTGATGGAGAAAGTTTATGATTAGAACCTAGACATAAGGGCTAGCTATTTTTATGGATCTGTAATCTAATCCCTCTGCAAGTTCAGGTCCCCACCCTTCTCTACAACTACCAAACTTTCCCTAACCTAATTCTCACCCATAAATTTCTGAATATCCTCTCTTAGGAATTCAAATGACAGACTGGAGATTTCCTGGGTAGAGTTAGGATACAGGAAACAAATAATAATAGAACTTAACTGCTTTTGTTGTTCTGCATTATGACATCCCTTTTCAGGTAATGTAATATTGCTATAGAATGGCAGTGTTATTAGGCATCAGTCAGTCATGCAGAAATCAAAAATATATTGAACCTTTTTAGTTGCTAATCAGTGGATCCACAGTACAGGGAAATTTTCTGATGGTATTTTAGTCAACAAAAGCCGTGGTTAGACAATGGGTAATGTGTAACTTCATCCTAGAATAAGAAAGATAACAATAGTGGTGTGATTCTTCAAAAACTGGTTCTGACAAATACTATTTGTGTAAACCTGGTCAAAGCATATAATCTCTCTGGATTATCTTTTTCCTCATCTATAAAATAAGGGCATTAAACTAACATGGGATTTAACTTGTTTCAAAAAATATTTTAATAATGCTATTCCCGATATGATTGATCATAGTACTAAGTATTTTAGTTTATGCATTTAAAAAAAATACTTTGAAAATAGGGACATAGATTGCAAAACAAAGACAAAGGAGTTCATGACACAAAAGATCTAAGAACCCTTACTATATTAAAACTCAGACAAGCAGCTCTCAAATTTGGAGTTACATAGAGGCTGAAAATTTCAAATGGAATAACAAAGTATATATATATACATTCACATATGTATATATACATATATAAACATATACCTTCACACATATATGCACACAATCTACATCTACATATGTGGGTGTATGTATATGTGTGTGAATGTATATACATGTGCGTGGAGATATATATATATATATATATATATATATATATATATATATACACATATATATATACATATATACATAGACATCCTGATATACATACATATGTATATGCATATAGATACACGTGTATATGAATTTATTTGTAACTACCTATCAAAATTTGACATAGTCCATGTGCTTCCATAGTTTGTGTATATGGGATATGATTAAATCTTTATTTATTTCAGTTCTTTATGGAGCTTTGCAGACTCCTAGTAAATATTTCAAAGACTTCTGGTAACAAAAGCATGATGAGTAATACTAATATTTATGACTGCTTCTATTCCTACTATGATTACTACTACCAATAATGAAATTTTTAAAAATTGGCAAAAGTTGTTCCTCTGGTAAAGCACATTCCCAGAATTAAATAGAATAATCCTTGGAAAAACAAAATATGGACTATTACTAGACTATTTTCAAAGTCTTGGAACCCTTTTAGATCACAATATTATTTCACATCACAATGAATCAGCTGAAAAAAAATTAATGGGTAATTTCATGTGTAATTCAGAATAAATAGAATAAGTAACTAAAAATGACATTAGATGCTTCATAGTGATATTTCCCATTGACTGTTTCAATCATAATTACAGAGATAGTACTTTATTATACCAATGTACTTAATAAAAATAGATGGTCAAAAGATCAATTGGGTATATGATAATGACAGACTATATACTTATTAATTGAAATGTTTAATCAGAGTTTATATCTCAGTCCAAAATTGCACATAAGAATTACAAAGTTATTTTTGCTTATTTATTATTTACTTATAATGAATATGCATAAGGGACAGAATATTCAAATACCAATATTTAAAATTGAATAGTCAGGAGAGAAGTTGCATCAAAATTCAATAGTAGAAATATATAGAAAAGAAAATTCCCACAGCATGGAATTTGAAGATTTTTATGTTATAAAGTTACAAAAGTTTTATATTATTAAAACATATGTTATCATCTATTAATACATGCATATAAACACATATATATTATGTATAGACATACATAAAATACTAAGTTAGACCCTTATTTAGTAATTACATAGCTTTCAGTGATATATACTCTAGTCCTGAAGAAAATAATGCTTTAAATATGCAAGAGTAAATTGACTCAAATCTCTATTTTCATTTACTAAGCCAAAATACATTTTAATTCTATATCTTTGATTGAAAAGACATATAAAAGTGGATAATTCCACATACATATAATTAGAGCTTCCTTCTCTCCCCTCCAATCTTATTGATTTTGATAATATAAATTACTTGTCACTTCATTCTTTGAGCACCATTAGTTTCATTTAGGAAATTGGGATTTTAGTCATAACTTGTTTGTTTTTGTTTTTATCTTTTAAAATATTTGCAGTCGGAGCAACTAGGTGGCACAGTGGATTGAGCACCAGTTCCCAAGTCAGGAGTACCTCAGTTTAAATATGGCTTTAGACACAATATTTCCTAGCTGTGTGACCTGGGCAAGTCACTTAACCCAAACTGCCTCAGGGAAAAAAATTATTGGCAGTCAATGGTGAATTTCTTTAATTTACCTATAGACTAACAGTTTCCTAAAAGAATTCATATTTGAAAATTCCTTATTTTTTTAAGCTTTCACTGAAACTTCCAATCAATATCTGGGCTATACATATGGGAGAGCAAGTTTTGCAATGAGCTTTTGTCTTGGTTACAGACAGAAATTACAGGTGTGGACCAATTTTTGAATCAGCATGGAAACTCCTTTTTATGTGTATTTCAGAAAATATCTTTGAAATGTCTTGCCAAAGGCTTTTTCATGTTCTGGTTGTTATGAGAAAACATGGTCACCCCAAAGAAAAAAATCTGAATGTGGTTCCACCTTAATCAGATTCACAATCATGTCCTAATATAATTTGTCCTAATCCATTCAGAGGAAGACAACCATTTATGATTCTCAGAGACATGTGGGAATAAATGTGGCTCTATGGGAATCCCCTGAGTGCTTTATGTACTGTATTTTACCAGTTCATAAAAAAAACTAATTACATTTCAGAAAAGTACTTTATGAATACAATGTATATTCTAATGCACCAATTCTAGTGTGTGTCCCCAGGTCTTGTGATCACGCTCAGTTTGCAGTATGTAAACTACATTTCTAAGTTCAGTTAAGGTATTTGAAAGATGATTCTGTGCTTTACATTTTTTACTGATCATACATATTGGCGCATGATTAAAAATCCCCCCCCCTTTTTTTTTAAACTTTGCTCTTATTTATTTATTTAAAAGACTACTACTTGGAAAGTATAGTAAATGAGAAATTAATGTCTCGAATTTTTTTTAAATACTCTGGTAGGCAAATATATGTTTATTTGTTTTATAAAAAGCTCAAGTATGGAATCATTACTGGGAAGAATGAAGATGCAATAGTCAAAACTTCCAGGGGGGGAAATCTTCTAGAATATCTTGTTATAAAACTCCTTTTCATGAATTTTTCCTCCAAGAAAAATGGTTCCATAGAAGTATTTTTTTTCCTCTAAATAGAAATAATGGTAATAAGTGACATATCAGTTTAGCAAGGCAGAAATATAAATAATCAAAGGATTTCTATTTATCTCTACCATAATTAGATTATTATGTAGCTTATAATAATAGTGACCTAATAATTCATCATTTATTTTTATATGATTTGTTTCCTTTTTTTGGTGAATTTCAGTAGTCATGTGAATGTAAATTAGATTGGCTAACAGATTCGCAACTTGAATTTGGGGCTGGTTTATCTAGTTTGGCTGTCTACATTGATCAAAAGGACTAGAAATGTTAAAAAACTCACAAAAGTCTCTGTATTCTCCTCCACTTAGTCATTAAGCATCTACCACAAGAATGCTGCAATTGTTAGCTTCTGTGCTTGGGAGAAGGGAAGTCAGAAAGTGATATAAAACCAGTCATTGCTTCCAGGGAAAAGTAAATCCTTAAGAGTTAATTTTGGTATGTGTGTAACTGAATTTAATTAATTAAGTGAGGCAGAATAACATAAAATCATAAGCCTCATTCTCTCTTTCATTGTCATAGAAATCCAGTGACAAGACTTGTCAGTACAACCTATGATGGATCAAGTTTAAGAATGACCAGCCTCTAAACATTACACAGTACTTGTTTCAGCTGCCTTCATAGCTTTTGAAGAAATTGTTTTCATAACATAACACTTGGAGACATCTTCACATGCTAAGAGTAAATACACTTCTAACTCAATGGGTTGGAGACCTATTGGTTATGCTCAGTCTGGTTTATCCCATCTTTTGGGATGGTTTCACTGAAATGTGGCCACTACATATACTATAGCTTCTTGTAAGAATTTGGTAATAGTTGGGTGAAAGTAGACACCAAAAAGCAGAGGAACAATTCATAGAAAGGCTTGACAACCCTCACCAGACGTGTTCTTCTTTGAACATCTCCTATGCCCCACTTTTCCTGTGGACTTGCATCAAAACTGTGCTGTATTTATCAAAATCTTATGGTTTGGTTGCTCTTAAGAATAAGATTACAAATGCAAAGTTACTGAGCAGCAGCTGATGGAAAGTTTTTATAATTTTTGAAAAGCTGACTATAGTGATATATAGCATACTTGAAGATTTTAAAATTTATAATAAACTTTCAAATGCTATTTTGTAAGTTGTAGCATTTATAATTCCAAAATTTTAAAAGTTCAAACTATTAAGAACTTTGGGAAACATTGTATATCCTGTTAATGAGAGATTTATCAGAGTAACATATCAAAGATTTCATTTTTCCCAGTTAAATATTTCCTTTTCAATGTCAGCTTCATTAGATTTATTTCCGCAAAAAAAAAAAATTCTTTGGTTATTAAAGTATTACTTCATTACTTCTTTGCCTCTTCTGCCTAGAATAAACGTTCATTCTTTTATTCAGGGTCTTTTTACTTATTCATTATTTCTTTAGTATCTGTGTTCTTCATTGGAAGGTAGCTTTTTGGAACCAATTTATATCAGTGGATTAAGTGCAGAGCTAGGATTCAGGAAGATGAGTTCAAATCCAATCTCAGACATTAACTAGCTCTTTGACTACTAATGACTTAATCTCTTTTTGCCTTAATTCATTAGAGAAAGAACTGGCAAACCACTCCAATGTCCACTCAGAAAACCTCATAGACAGTATTAACATATCACAGCCTTTAGGGTCAAAAAGATCCAGAACTGACTGAATGAATGAACAAGGTATTACTCCTTTTTTCTATTGTTTGTCATTTGTAGAAGTATCAATTCTTTTCAGGAGATAGAGTGGATAGAATTACTGACAAATAGTAGAAACTTTCCTGTGTCTGTGATTGCATAATACTTATCTCCTAACATGATCATTGTCCCCATTTATTATTAAGTCTCCTCTCTTAGTCTATTCTCTCCTACCCTTCTGGTATTCTCAGGAACCCTGATTCTGCTTTTTTTTTCCTGAAGCAAAATATCATCCACGGGATCAAATGCCTGTAAATTAAGGTGCCTATCTCTCATTGCAGAATATAATCTTCCCCACAATGGGAGAAATTTTCAATAAGATACTGCTCACCCTTGAATTGAGTTATCCTATCCTTTATCCTCCTTTAAATTCTTCCTTTTCTATTTCCTTCATTTTCCTACAACTTCTTTTCTTCCTGAGAAACTACATGCAATATTGTCCAATCCTTTCTTTATGATTTGATTATATTTCTTTATGCCTTCCTCTCTATTTTCTATTTCCCCTTTCACCTTTTCACTCTTTCACTGGTCAATGTATTCCTGAATACAAAACAATTAACCTTTGTTGTTCTTCTGTTGTTTAGGGTATTTGCATTTTAAAAATATCATTATTTTAACATCTAAAAACAAATTTAAGTTCTAAATTCTCTCCTTCCCTGTTACCCCTTGCTACTCACTGAGAAGATGAGTAATATGATATTCATTATATATGTGAAATCATGTAAAACATATTTCCATTTTAACCATGTCACAAATTTAAAAAAAAAAAGGAACTAAGAAAATTATTCTTCAACTTGCACTCAGAATTCATCAGTTCTCTCTCTGAATGTGCAAACAATGTTTATCACGAATCTTTCCAATTATTTTTCCAATTGTATTTGTCAGAGTAGTTGTATCTTTCACAATGAATCATCATTATAATATTGCTGTTACTGTATATAATTATCTCCCAGTTCTGCCCATTTCACTTTGCAACAGTTCGCATAGGTCTTCACAGATTTTTCTAAAACCATTGGGAGTATTTAAAAGCAAATAATCTGCTTTTGTTACCTTCCTTCCTCCTTTCCTGATGTCTTCCTTCCTCCCTTCTTCCCTCCCTCCCTTCTTTCCTTCATCTCTCCCTCCCTCTCTCCCCTTTTTCCTCCCTCCCTCCTTTCCTCCCTATTTCCTTTTCTCTCTCCCTCCTTCTCTCCCTCTCTCCCTCCCTCCCCCCCTTCCTTTTTTCCTTCCTTCCTTCCTTCTTTGCTTCCTTCCTTCCTTCCTTCCTTCCTTCCTTCCTTCCTTCCTTCCTTCCTTCCTT
>JAJPUD010009930.1:39630-57527 GCA_023553655.1 Myrmecobius fasciatus | reverse complement strand
CTTCCTTCCTTCCTTCCTTCCTTCCTTCCTTCCTTCCTTCCTTCCTTTCTTCTTTCCTTCCTTCCTTTCTTCCTTCCTTCCTTGCTTGCTTTCCTCCTTCCTCCCTTCCTGCCTTCCTTCTGTCTTTACTTTTTTCATACTTAAAATGTCACTTTTTTTTGATTGACTATACTTTCATTCAATTATTAGAGTGATTTTCCTAAAGTACAAGTATAATCATATTACCCATGCCTCAGTAAACTCCAAAGAGTTCCTATTGCCTTCAAGAGTAAATACAAAATGTGCTTGGAATATAAAGTCTTTCATAGCTTATGTCCTTCTTATCATTCTAGTCTTCTTACACTTTACTTCTCAATACATAATCTTCAATTCAAGGACACTAACCTCCTGGCATTTTCATAAACAAAAAAATAAAATATCATACTTTAAGAGTTCAATTGGTTGACAATGTGTTTTCATGACACATTTAAATTTCCATTTATATTTCTTGCTCTTAAAAAAAATATTGCTAGATTGCAATATAGGAAACAGGAAGTGACTTTAGCAAGTTTTGCCTCCATGATACAGAGCACAAAAAATGATCTTATCTCAATTTTAAACTCTATGAGAAGGTTTAAAAGAGACCACAGGACAAGGAGTCTCTTTGAGGAAAAAGAACCCAATACCCTAATCTTTTTAGATAAGACACTCAGACTGAAGCACTTCCAAGAAGTAGACATCTGCAAGAGCAAGCAAGGAGAGAGACAAAATCAAGTTGTAAAGGATCTCAGCTGAGTTTTGGTAAAGGGGATGGAAGGAAATATACAACCTGGTAGTATTCTATTTCAATGAATGTTCTTGGCAAGTAGATTCTATGCTAAGCTGTTTCTATGATACTGATGGAGAATGTAGACTCTTTAAGATTTGAGTAATAAAATTTTGGAAATTGTGCATTAAAAAAAATTTCAGAGCTAGAAAGATTTTTTCTTTTCTTTTCTTTTCTTTTTTAAATCAAAAAAGTCTAGACTAAACCATGTGTCAGTTTTTAACTAGGTAAGTCACCATCACAATGTTAGCACTACTTCAGGTTGTTCGATCAGCAAACATTTATTAATCATTTATTATGTGCTAGGCACTATGTTAAGTACTGTATAAAAAGATGGGGGAAGACCATACACAGAAACAAAAAAAAAAAAAAAAACATGAAGTTGGAAGGGCAATAAGATTTGCAGAGAAAGTCCTGCAGAGTCAGGATTATATATTGATTAGGGATGAAAACAAACCTGGTTTGGGCCTGCTCTTTAAAATGGTGGTTCAAAGAGAGCTCAATCAATCAGAAGGAAAGGTGAAGTTCAGGGATGGAGTAAGCTTGCAGAGTCAGGAATTTTCTGGGGTAATATAGAAAAAGAACAGGAAATTCAGGAATGCAGCCTAAAATGAAATATTAGCATTCTTTTTTTCTTTTCTTTGCTTTCTTTCTTCCTTTCTTTTCTTTCATGCTTTTTCCCCTTCCTTCCCTCCCTCTTCCCTCCCTCTCCCTTCCTCTCCCTCTCCCTCTCCCTCTCCTTCTCTCTCTTTCTCTCTCTCTCTCTCTCTGTCTCTCCTCTCTCTCTCTCACTCTCTTTCCATGCATATATATATATATATATATGCATATATATATGTGTGTGTATGTATGTATCCACACAGACACACAGACACAGACACACATATATGGTTAGGTGTGTATTAACTTATTGTCTCCCCTTTTTGGTGCTTCAAGTCAGGGACCAAGTTTTTTTGTTGTTGTTGCTTTTTTTTTCTTTTTTTTAAATCTGCATTGCATTCCCAGAATTTAGCACTGTACCTAACTTGTTGTCAGTTGTGAATCTGTTATTTTTAACTGTATCTGAGTATTCATGACACAATGGGGTTTTTTTGGCAAAGATACTGTAATGGTTTTCCATTTCTTTCTTCCTGCTTGGCATACAGTTAGCACTTGATAAATGCTTGTTAACTGACTTCTGACCTCCTCCACCTAGAGTAATTCTTTCTAAAACCTTTTTTTTTATATTAACTATCCCAAACTGTCAAAAATTTCAATTCATCAGTCAAGTAAAAATTTGTGAAAAAATTCCTTCTCAAAAAATTCATCAGGTGGCTCAGTGGATAGAGCACCAGTCCTGAAGTTGGGAAGACCTGAGTTCAAATCTGCCCTCAGACACTTAATACTTCCTAGCTGTGTGACCCTGGGCAAGTCACTTAACCCCAATTGTCTCAGGGGAAAAAACTATCATATATATTTGACTGAAATAACAACATAAAAAGCAAAACAGAGGTTAATAATCTATTTTTTAAAAAGAGCTACGTGTAAATAGATAAAATGGTGTTGGGGAATAATGAATCCTTTGTTCATATGGATTGCACAGGTGAAATCTAAGAACACTATTGTTGAAGAAAAAGAAATAGTAATCATCTCCAGAGGATATTGATAAATTCCTTATTGAGAAAAGTGAGTTGTTCAAAGCAGAAAGTAGGAATTAAGGTGAGAAAATAAAGATAAACATTTGCAATTTCTAATGATTACATTTGATATCAGCACTTTTTTTTTTGTTTGATGCACAATCAAGCACAAAAATAACAGATACTAGCATAACTTTACATGTTTTGAAATTGAGAACAAAATTAAACTTGGAGGCAGAAGGCACCTACAACTTAAAGTATTTTTCAGTTTCCTTTATTTAGATCTCATTTATCTCCCATCAACAAATTCCTCTTAGCCATGATCAAAATGATCCAATATAAATCAAAAATCAGGTAAAATTTAGAGGATCTAGAGAAGGATTGTGCACTGTATCTTTAAGTTTAATAAAGTTTGGTAATTTAGTCTTGTATATTTGATCACTGTAAGCAGTTGAAAATACACCCACCCACAGAAACAATCACACATATCTCTTTTTACTCCCTTGCCTTTCCCAACTCTTAAGCAAAGTAATTTGTTTTAAAATGGTCTACATGCAGACAAATATATATGCATACATATACACATACATATGTGCATATATACATTTTCACATATATTTGTTTTCATGTGTTTTTTTTTTTTGGTAGAATGTACTTATTTGGAATAGAGATAAAACTGAATACTGGAGAAAAATGTATGTGAGAGCATGTTTTATTTTGTTTTTTCTGTAGGATGTAAATATGGCCTTTTGATATGACATTATCATGGTTAGGAACAATATGTGAATATCTTAAATGAATGGAAATTACAACCTTTAACTTCTGTCACCTCTGATCATTCATTTTCTCTTATTAACTTTCTCTCTGAGCTTGTGCATAAAAAAATAAGCAAGGAGGAAAGACTAATCAAATAAACATTTCTGCCTGTACTAGTGAAAATTTTAGGCAAGTAGACTCTTCATAATCTAAATAACTGAATTAATCTTTCCAGTTGATTTTGCCCACGTAAACTGATAAAGACTGATAAATTGATGATTTTAATGTCATTTATTTAATGCTCTTAATAGATGGTACAGTTATGAATATGGCTATAACAAGAACTATATAAATTAAAGCTGCTCTCACAAACATCCAGAAATGCAGATGATGAATCACAGAGTCTTTCAGAGACTTAAGATTGTGAAATTTTGTCTGTGGTCTGAAAAAAGAGCAAACCAAAGGAACTACTGTTTGGTTTTGGCTTTTGTTTTTCTGTTTTGTTTTTTGAAAAGGCATATTTTATTCTATTGGATATCAACATGTCTAAACTCCAGTCCAAGGCTGGATATCAACTTCTGGTTCTTTGATGTAGGATAAGAAAACAGTCAAATGTTATTCATCATAATTAATAACAACAGCTAGTGTTTTTATAATTCCTACTATAAGCCAAGCATTATACTTTACAAATATTATCCAATTTGATGATCATAACAACTATGGAAGGTAGATATTATTATTTTCATTCTACAGATAAGGAAACTGAGGCAAACAGAAATTAAATGATTTGCCCAGAGTCACACAAGTGTCTAAAACTGGATTCAAACTCAGATCATCCTGAATTCTTGACTTCAGACCAAGTGCCCTATTCACTGAAGCACCTAAGGTATCTCATAAGGTGAGTTCTTTTCAGCAAATGGTCACAAAGAGTGTTAAAATCAACCATGGCTAAATGCTGCCTCTCTAGTTTGATCCCTGATCAAACTGGGGTTTTACCACTGGTACTTTGCTGCCAATGGGGTAAAAGAAAGAATCAAGTGAGAATAATTTTTCTCTTTTTTGTTTTTCCCTTTGAATTTTCCAGTATCAGGGCAATCTCAGACTTCATTTACCCTATGTTTCCTAATCTCTCCTTGGCTGTGTATTTAGGGCTTCTGGCAGATTAATGACAGCTAATAATCTCTGATCTATCTGGACACTGCCACATAATGGGCTGCAGTCCCACTGGGTCCCTCTCGTGTCACCACTAACAAATTTGCCAGAGCTACAAATCATTAGCATGTAAAGGGAGTGATTCTGCAGTAAATCTGTAGGGGAAGATGGATAGCCCAGGAAAGAAAATATGGGGTGGGAGGTGTGAGAAGGCCCTTTTTAACATGCCCTGCTAAATATATGTTTCTTACCATGAATATTTTCTTGATAACAAACTGTGGACAGGTTACCTTTACAGTAACATTATTCCTCTCATGGCTGATAGGCAGAATTTCATTATGCCACTGCTAATGTTACAATATTTCTGCAAAATGTCACCATATGTAAATTAGAAAAGGTTAGGGTTCTCTTTTGCAGTTTGCTTTAAAGATGTACCTTCCCTTTTTTCACTGTGGCCCTGATGTTCACTTTCTTTTGATAGACATCATTATGTTGAATGAACGCACAAGAAGTTTGCCCTTGACCTTTCAAAGCTAAATAAAACTAAAGGGCACCACCAAGAATGTTACTCTGTGTGTGTGTGTGTGTGTGTATGTGTGTGTTAAAATAATCCAGAAATCTACTACATACTTGGTAAATTGTTACCTACTTGAAGAATATTTCCTCCAATGCTATGTGATTATTTCCTTGTTTGTTTATATAATGAGAAAAAAAATGAAAATGTGTCTCATTACATTTGTTATGATATCAAAACTTCCCTCCTGATCTTTCTTGCTAAACTCACTGAGGTTGTGGTAATGAACTATATTATTCAAGCATCCTTATATGAATAGCTTCCAGAAAATGAGATATTTAGAAAACCATAGATTTAGGAGAGCTACAAGATGACTTGAAAGATCATCTACCATGAAGATCTCATTTGAAAGATGAAGAGCATCAGGCCTGTAGGGAGACAGAAAACAATTGGTTTACTGGCAATGGTGGGCCTAGAATCAAAGATCCTGAATTGCAAGTGCACTGCTATTCCTACTCACCATGAAGAAGAAATTGGTCATAAGGATAGAGTCAAAAGATGACTTTCTTCAAGTCATAAGGAAAGTGAATTTTGTCGAGTCTATTATTACCCCTATAGAAATTAATGTATTCTGAGTCTGAGTTCCCTAGAAGGCTATGGTTCTTCTCAAAGTCCTGATGAAACAAGTGCAAGTTTCTCTAATATTCTAGCTCATAAAATCCTACTAGAATACTTCTCTCATTGATTTTCAATCTGCAATGATTAGCTAGCCAGATTAATTAGCCTTCCAAAATAGATATTTAGCTACATAGTATAGTAAGAAAAACTGATGCAAAGTGCTCTACCACCTAAAACCTACTAAGTACTTTCTCATAAGTAGATATTAAATTTAAAAGAAAATGATCTCAAACTTAGAGAGCATATTTTGCAAAGATAAAAGTTTATAGGTCCTAATTATTGGAATTCTTTTTCTCTTTTTTCTGGAAGACACCTTATCAAATGCCAAGTCTCCCTTTTCTCAATATGTCTAATTTATCCCCATGTAGACAATGTTATCAATTGTTCCTGAGACACTCCTAGGATGTCAAGAAAAAATCCAAAATCTTCTGACTTTTCAAAGTTTACAAGGTTCAGTGTGGAGTGGGGAAGGAGAGACACATCTCTACTTGTCCCTATTCTCCCATGAGATTCTCTTTCAGGAGCTGAAGAAAATTGCTCTCTCTTCTATGCTACCTAGCCACTCAAATGTCTGGGGTGTGCAGGGTTACATTGATTGATTCAATCAACCTCCATCCTCCAGGATATGTGAAAAAACACAGGAGTCTAGATAAATCCTACAATTTGGACAAAAAAGGTGGAATTAATCTGGGCTCTTATTATTTTTGTTATATCCTTTAATTCTAATTCAATTCAATTTAATTTAACTTGAGCAAAGCAAACAATTTTTCTACTAAGTGCTGGTCATTTAAAATAGATAAGGCATTATAGTCTATATTCTTAAATAGGGACCTCTTGTGTTATAAAAGTGGTAATCCAGATATAAGAATTACAGTGATACCAAGGGAAACATGAGAAGTTCAAAATAGCTGTTGAAGCACAAGGTTGCTAATAGAAAAAAGAGAAAACTTTCTACTCAGGGATCACAGATAGTATCTTGGAAAAGAGAGTTCCTTATTGTTGTTATTTGTCCTTCATTCTGAAATAGAAACAATGGCATCAGAGAGGCCATGACACGCAAGTGAGTTGACTATAAGTGAGGGAAGACTGTGCAAAGTCACCAACCTGGCTTTTTTTTTCCTTCTAGAGGTATATGGGTCCAGTGGTAAGACATAGATCAGGACATGAACTGACCTGGGATGCAGTGGGAGATCTTGGTCTTTTTTAAGCTAAGATTTTTAACAGGTCTCAGTTCCACTGAGGCAACACCCATTCAGTGATTAGGGCTAGGTTAAAAAAAAATCTTAATAAAAAAAAGTCTGTTTCTTGAGTTGTTCCTTGAGAACTGCCTTGAAGGAAAAAAGGAGTTTCTAATGGAAATGATAAGCTAGGAAGAGGTGATAAACAGGGAAGAGCTAGGAACAAAGAGTAAAGTATTATAAAAGTACTGTTTGATTAAACAACAGAGTATGTTAAGAAAAATACTATGAAACAAATTTACCTAAAGATAATTTGGAAACAGCTTGTGGAGAACTTTGAAGTATTGGATGGGAAGTTTGTTCAAAATTCAATAAAAATATTCAATGGTGGATAACCAATTAAGATGCTTGGATTTCCACAATTAATTTGACAAAGTCTCATAATTTTGTGGACAAAATAAAGAGTTGTGGCCTGGTTAATAATACAGTTAGGAGGATTCTTAACTGGCTGAATTGTCAGACCCAAAGAACCTTGTTGTCAAACCAGAGGAAAAGCATTCCTATTTTTTTCCCAAGTCTTGGAGGAACTTATAAGCAAGCTAACCAATTACAGGTGGCAGGAAATTGAGAGAGAAAACTAATAGATTGTACCTAATAGATTGAAAGATAGAATCTAAATCCTTAGTAGTCTCAATAGACTTGAAAAATGGAGCTACTATACTAAGAAAAAATAGGAATAAATACAAATTCCTCTAGATGGTTTTAATACACATACATGTAAACCATATACACACACTCACATTTGACAGTCTAAGTATATAATAGAAACAATTCTTCAATACAGCAATCAAAAAGTTTTAAAAATTGTTGGTTTGCCTTAACAGAATTAACTCATCTAAAATAATGAAAGTGATAGGTTAACTTTAGATAGATATCTTGCTTGATTAGTTATCTGGAGCAGTGTTTTCATGCTTTCAGGTTTTAGGGATTGCAAAAGGATAATGTATAAATGAAGATAATTGGAAGTAGGCCAAGAAAGAGAGTGAGGAAACTGGAAACCCTGACATTCCTGATAATAAAAGCAATAGAAACTATGTAGACTGGAGAGCTAAAGGTGGACATTATTGCTTTCTTTTGTTATCAATCATTCATTTACTTAATGAGACTTTGAACAATGTCATATAGATTCTCTATGATATACAAAGAGAAGTAAAAAATAGGAAATCATTGTCTTGGGGTAGGGAGAGGTGGAAATAAGGCACATGTACAGAAAAAAAAGTTAATACAAATTTGAGTGTAAATGTAAAATAGGGGTTAAAGTGCTCTCAGAGAGATCAGGCCTATCTGGAAGGGTTCAGAGAAAGTTCAGGGAGACAATAGCATTTGAGCTGAATTTTACAGCTCATAATGGTAGCAAGGCAAGAAGCAGAATTGAGGGAAGCAAAGAGAGCATTCCTGAAAGTAGGAAGCAACTCAGTTTAATCAACATGCATTCATTTAAAATTAATCATTCTCCAAGCACAGTGCTGTTTTAAGAATACTGATGGAAAAAAAAAAAAAGGAAATTCCTTGCCATCAAGGATCTTACTTTCTATAAGGGAGAATATTAAGAATATCGGTGTAAAGATAAAAAAAATATAAAATGAGTGTAGGGAATGCTGAGAAATCTAATATGGCTGGAAAAAGGAGTAATTGAGGGAGAACAATGTAAGATATAACTAAAATAGTTTGGTAGAATCCAGATTGTGGAGAATAGTAAATGTGAGTATAAGGGGGTTGGCTTTTCTTCAAATGGTAGTGGGAGCTAATGATGAATTTTAATCAGTGGTGTGGCATGATTATAGCTTCTTATACTTATTTAAAGCCTAAAACTACTACTTGTCTTAAGATACTAATTCTATGTTTATTGAAGCTTTGAGATTATTTTCTTTCTTCAAATAACTTGAAAACATTTAGAATTTGTCACCATCCAATTATCTTTGGTTTCAGACTCCCCTTCTTCCCCTAATATTTAGCTATTTGCAAATGTCAATAAAAATTCAACTAAATCATGTGTTGGTGAAACATACTGTGGCCACTCCACTCCAAATGCTGATTTGATTGACTTTCCTTAAAGGAAAACAAAGCATTCTCCAGACTCTTGGCTATCAGAAAGTACAAAGAATGGTGAAGAAAAGAATATGGTGCTCAGCTTTTCTTATGAACACATTTTTGAATTAATATTCAAGGTAGACATTAGAAGATACCTGAATTTTAGATGTGATTTCTTAATTAACATCAATTTAATTTGATTATAGTTAAGTGAGGATATATAAAGACCTATATTTGAACTAAAAATAAATTTTAAAATAAGAAGATCTAGGTGTGGCTATTCAGTAGTAGTTCATGTGTAAAAGATCTCAGGGTCTCAAGAAGAGTTATTAATTTTTTTCACTAGTCCCTCCTTCCATAAAGAAAAAATTCCAATAAAATTAAAGAGAGCAGTAACATAGAAATAGGGTAGAGAACACAGACTATAGTTTTGCTAGATTTAATCCTCATCAAATTTTACATATATATGTGTATATATATATACATATATGTGTATGTATATATATATATATATATATATAGTACTTTGTTTAGTTCTAAGCATCATATGTTAAGAAGGGTAATGGCAAGCTGAAAAAGGTACAGAGTATAACAACAAAAATGTTCTATAGCTCTTACATGTTTTCTCTCCCTTATTAGAAATAGTTAAGTCATACTCTGGGTAGTCAGGAAAATCTGAGTCCAGATCTTAGCTCAGATATATACTTAGTTAAGTAACCTGACAAATAACAACTTTTCTCCGACTTGTTTTATTCATCTGTAAAATTTGGATAAAAGCAACACCTATCTGACAGGGCTGTTGTAATGATCAAATGAGATAATATAAATATAATGCTTTGCAAGTGACAAAGTATCATATCCATGCTGTTGATGAGAGTGATGATGATAGCTGCTTTCAATCAGGTTCTATTGAGTTATGCTGTCTCTAGCACTTAAAACGACATTTTTTACACAGTAAATAATTTTTTTCATTTATTTATGTGTTTGACTTCATAAAAACTTCACTATTAATATGATGACCATTTATCAAAAGATTTGTACATTGATTTAAAATCGTAAATCAACTTAATCATTGAATAATGTTTACTTACAATGCTCAAGACCACTTAGGTGGCATAGTAAATAAAAAACATTGGTCTTAGAATAGAAAGATTCATCTTTATGAGTTCAAATCTAGCCTTAGACATTTACTAGTTACATGACCTGGGCAACTCACCTTACCAAATTTCCCTCAGTTTCTTCATTTGTAAAATGAGTTGGAGAAGGAAATGATGAGTCTCTTCAGGATCCTTGCCAAGAAAATCCCCAAATGATATTATAAAGAGTTAGACACAACTGAAGTGACACAACAATAACAACCATGTGCAAAGCACTGAGGACACAGACACAAATTACATAGTGCCCACTCCCCTCAGGAGCTTACTTGTCATGTATGACATGTATACTAATGAGTATAACAAGGACAATTTGGGAGTGAAGAAGACACTAACAACTATGAAAATTTGCTAGTTTTTAAAGAGGAGCCTGTCTTGAAAAACCAGAATAAGGATTATTGTAGAGGGCCACAGATAGTGGGGGAACTCTGGATGAGGTATAAGACCCTTTGGCCCAGAGGGAACCTGCTGACAATGTCTGGTTTGGTTTCCGGGCTCTCTGCCTTCCTGAGAAGTCAGGCGGTGTGACAACGTGATTTGTAATTAAAGCAGAGTGAAACCAAGTGACAGAGTCATCTACATACAATAGCAAGTTGTTTATGTGGTCCTACATGGCAGTATATAGTTAGAGCATGTTCCCGGTGTGCTATGGTTATATAAGGGTGTATATAAGGCTGAGAGAATTTGGAATAAATTGACTCCATATTTGACCATCCATGTGAGTCCTGTCTCATCACTCCTTCACTAAGACTAAGGACCTGGGGTGGTACTGAGATCCTCCAGAGAGCTAGTCCAGACACAACATTTGGTGCCTAAATGTGGGGCCCTAGAAACGTGGGGCCTTAGAAAGTAAGAAGTCCCCATGATATACATAGATTAAATATAAGGACAGGCAAGCTAGAAAATTTGGTCAGGGCTAATCTAATCACTTTTGTTTTTCAGCTGAAATGGGGCAAAAAGATGGGGCAAAGAGCCTCCCTCTGGAGGGAAGTATGAAACGGGCTTAGGTTAGTAGAAAAGCAAGGTTTCTTGGTAACTCAGAAGCAGGTCACTGAGTTCTCAGATGCTCAGGAGGGTAAGTGTGGCTCTCTAAGGAAGAGAGTTTGGAGCCAGAGATGTGGAAGGTAGTGGGAGAACAACTAACTGAATACAATGGGATAAAATTGCCTTTAAGGAATTCCACATATAAGAAAAAGAAAAAGAAAGCTTTTAGGGTAGATGACCAGACAAGGAAGTATCAGGAGAAAAACAAGCAGAGGGTTGGGGCCCCTAGCCCTGGAGAATACAGCCACTGGGAAGGAGCTGAGAAAGTCTTTTTTAGTATTTTGTTTATTTATATTGTTTGTTACTGCTCTAGCAGGTTTGAGGGGCATGGATCATATGATGTGTTTATAGGCAAAGTGGGGGATGTGGAGGGAGGGCCATAGTTGACTCAGATCCTGGCTCTGAAAAAAATAATTTAATTTTTTTTATTTGCAAAACATATGTATGGGTAATTCTTCAACATTAACTCTTACAAAGCTTCTGTTACAAATTTTTCCTCCCTACTCCCCGCCCTTCCACTACATGTTAATTATGTTAAAATATTTGACAAATCAAATATATGTATACATAATTCCACCCTTATCATTTCTATGCAAGAAAAATCGTATCTACAAGAAAGAAAAATCAGATAAAGGAAAAGCAATGGAAGCAAACATCAATTGAGAGCATGAAAATGTTATGTTGTGGTCCACAATTCACATCCCTCTCTCTTTGTGTATATGGCTTTCTTCAGTGAACAATTGGAAGTGGTTTGAAACATTTCATTGTTGAAGAGAGCCATGTCCATCAGAATTGATCATCATATAGTATTGTTGTTGCTATGTATAATGATCTCCTGGTTCTGCTCATTTCACTCAGCATCAGTTCATGTAAGTCCCTCCAGGCCACTCTGAAATCATCCTGCTGGTCGTTTCTTACAGAGCAATAATATTCCATAACATTCATATACCATAATTTATTCAGCCATTCTCCAATTGATGGGCATCCATTCAGTTTTCAGTTTCTAGCCACTACAAAAAGGGCTGCCACAAACATTCTTGCACATGTGGGGCCCTTTCCTTCCTTTATGATTTCTTTGGGATATAGGCCCAATAGAAACACTGCTGGGTCAAAGGGTATGCCCAGTTTGATAACTTTTTGAGCATAGCACCAAATTGCTCTCCAGAATGGTTGGATCCATTCACAGATCCACCGACAGTGCATCAGTGTCCCAGACTTCCCACATCCCCTCCAACATTCATCATTATCTTTTCCTGTCATTTTAGCCAATCTGACAGGTGTGTAGTGGTACCTCAGAGTTGTCTTAATTTGCATTTCTCCCATCAATAGTGATTTAGAGCACCTTTTCATATGAGTAGAAATAGTTTTAATTTCATCATCTGAAAATTGTCTTTTCATATCCTTTGACCATTTATCAATTGGAGAGTGGCTTGAATTCTTATAAATATGAGACAATTCTCTATATATTTTAAAGATGAGACCTTTATTAGAATGCTTAAATGTAAAGATGATTTCCCAATTTATTGCTTCCCTCCTAATCTTGATTGCATTGGTTTTGTTTGTACAAAAACTTTTTAACTTAATATGGTCAAAGTTATCTATCTGTTGTTCAGTTCCAGTTCTTCTTTGGACATAAATTTATTCCATCTCCATAGGTCTGAGAGGTAAACTATATTACGTTCCTCTAATTTACTTATAATATCACTATATCTAGATCATGAACCCATTTAGATCTTATCTTGGTATGTGGTATTAGATGTGGGTCAAGCCCTAATTTCTTCCACACTAGTTTCCAATTTTCCCAGCAGTTTTTGTCAAATATTGAGTACTTATCCCAGAAGCTGGGGTCTTTGCATTTATCAAAGACTAAATTGCTATAGTTATTGCCTAGTTTGTCTTGTGATCCTATCTTATACCATTGATCGACTACTCTATTTCTTAGCCAGAACCAAATGGTTTTGATGAACGCTGCTTTATAATATAGTTTTAGATCTGGTACAGCAAATCCACCATCATCAGTCTTTTTTTTTTTTTCATTAATTCTCTTGAAACTCTTGATCTTTTGTTCTTCCAAATGAATTTTGCTACTATTTTTTCTAGGTCTGTAAAATAATTTCTTGGGAGTTTGAATGGTATGGCACTAAATAAGTAAATTAGTTTGTGTAGTATTGTCGTTTCTATTATATTCGCTTGGCCTACCTATGAGCATTTTATGTTTTTCCAATTAACTAGGTTTGATTTTATTTGTTGGAAAGTGTTTAGTAGTTTAGTTCATATAGTTCCTGACTTTCCCTTGGCAGATATATTCCCAAATATTTTATACTATCAACAGCTATTTTGAATGGAATTTCTTTTTGTATCTCTTGCTGCTGAACTTTATTGGTAACATATAAAAATGCTGATGATTTTTGTGGATTTATTTTTTATCCTGCAACTTTGCTAAAGTTGTGAATTGTTTCTATTAGTTTTTTAGTTGAGTCTCCAGGGTTCTCTAAGTATACCATCATGTCATCTGCAAAGAGTGATAATTTGGGGCAGCTAGGTGGTGCAGTGGTTAGAGCACCAGCCCTGAAGTCAGGAGGACCTGAGTTCAAATCTGGTCTCAGATAATTCCTAGCTGTGTGACCCTGGGCAAGTAACTTAACCCCAATTGCCTCAGCAAAAAAAGGAAAAAGAAAAAAGAGAAAAAAGAAAGTGATAATTTGATTTCTTCATTACCTACTCTAATTCCTTTAATCTCTTTTTCTTCTCTTACTGCCAAAGCTAACATTTCTAAGACAATATTAAATAATAATGGTGACAATGGGCAGCCTTGTTTCACCCCTGATCTTATTGGGAATGGTTCTAGTTTGACTCCATTACATATGATGCTTGCTGATGGTTTTAAGTAGATACTACTAATCATTTTAAGGAAAAGCCCATTTATTCCTATACTCTCTAGTATTTTTAATAGGAATGGGTGTTGGATTTTATCAAAGGCTTTTTCTGCATCTTTTGAGATAATCATAAGGTTTTTGTTAATTTGGTTATTAATATAATTGATTATGCTAATAGTTTTCCTAATATTGAAGCAGCCCTGCATTCCTGCATAAATCCTACTTGGTCATGGCGTATTATCCTGGGGAAAATTTTCTGTAATCTCATTGCTAAAATCTTATTTAAAATTTTTGCATCAATTTTCATTAGGGAAATGGGTCTATAGTTTTCTTTCTCAGTTTTCTCGCTACCTCTTTTAGCTATCAGCACCATATCTGTGTCATAGAAGGAATTTGGTAGTACACTTCCTTTCCCTATTTTTTCAAATAGTTTATATAGCATTGGGATGAATTGTTCTTTGAATGTTTGGTAGAATTCACATGTAAATCCATCTGGCCCTGGAGGTTTTTTCTTAGGGAGTTGATTAATAACTTGTTGTATTTCTTTTTCTAAATTGGGACTAGTTAAATAATTTATTTCCTCTTCTGTCAACCTGGGCAGTCTATATTTTTGTAGATATTCCTCCATTTCATTTAGATTATCAAATTTATTGGCATAAAGTTGGGTTAAGTAACTCCTAATTATTACTCTAATTTCCTCTTCATTGGAGGAAAGTTCTCCCTTATCATTTTTGAGACTGACAATTTGATTTTCCTCTTTCCTTTTTCTAATGAAATTAACTAAAGGCTTAACTATTTTATTGGCTTTTTCATAAAACCAACTCTTAGTTTTATTTATTAATTAATTTTCTTATTTTCAATTTCATTAACCCCCCTTTTATTTTCAGAATTTCAAATTTGGTATTTAATTGCATTTTTTTATTTGTTTGCTAGCTTTTTTAGTTACAAATCCATTTCATTGATCTTCACTTTCTCTATTTTATGTAACTAAGCATCTAGAGATATAAAATTTCTCCTAATTACCACTTTGGCTGCATCCTACAAGTTTTGGTATATTGTTTCGTTGTTATTCTCTGGGATGAAATTATTTGAAAGGATGCCCATTAATTGGAGAATGGTTGAATAAATTATGGTATATGAATGTTATGGAATATTATTGTTCTGTAAGAAACTACCGGCAGGATGATTTCAGAGAAGCCTGGAGAGACTTGCATGAACTGATGCTGAGTGAAATGAGCAGAACCAGGAGATCATTATACACAGCAACAAGACTATCCCATGATCAATTTTGATGGACATGGTTCTCTTCAACAATGATGTGATTCAAACCAGTTGTTCAGCGATGAAGATAGTCATATACATCCAGAGAGAGGCCTGTGGGAACTGAGTGTGAATCACAACACAGCATTTTAACGCTTTCTGTGACTATTTCCATGCATTTTGTTTTCCTTCTTAGGTTGTTTTTTTCTCCTTCTCTTTCTAGATCTGATGTTTCTTGTGCAGTAAGATAACTGTATAGATATGTATACATGTATTGTATTTGTCATATAATTTATCCTATTTAGCATGTATTAGATTACCTGTCATCTAGGGGTGGGGGATGGGAGGAAGGAGGGGAAAAGCTTGGGAAGAAAAGTTTTTTGCAAAGGTCAATGTAGAAAAATCACTCATATGTTTTGTAAATAAAAAGCTTTATATTAAAAAAAATAAAAATAAATAAAAATAAATAACTAAAAAGTTTTATTTATTAATTCAATAGTTTTCTTATTTTCAATTTTATTAATCTCCCCTTTTATTTTCAGAATTTCCAATTTGCTATTTAATTGAGGGTTTTTAATTTGCTCTTTTTCTAGCTTTTTTAATTGTAAGCCCAATTCATTGATCTTCTCTTTCTCTGTTTTATGCAAGTAAGCATCTAGAGATATAAAATTATCCCTTATAACCGCTTTGGCTGTATCCCACAAATTTTGGTATGTTGTCTCCTTATTGTCATTCTCCTGGATGAAATTATCGATTGTGTCTATAATTTGCTCTTTCACCCATTCATTCTTCAGGATTAGATTATTTAATTTCCAATTAAATTGTGGTCTGTTTTCTCCTGGCCTTATAGTACATATGAGTTTTATTACATCATGATCTGAAAAGGATGCATTTACTATTTCTGTTTTTCTGCATTTGATTTTGAGATTTTTATGCCCTAACACATGATCAATTTTCGTATAAGTTCCATGAACCCCTGAGATAAAAGTATACTCCCTTCTATCGCCATTCTATTTCCTCCAGAGATCTATCATAGCTAAGTTTTCTAAACTTTTGTTTACCTCCCTAACTTCTTTCTTATTTATTTTGTGGTTTGATTTATCTAATTCCGAGAGAGCAAGGTTGAGATCCCCCACTTGTATAGTTTTACTGTCTATTTCTCCTTGCATCTCTGTTAGTTTCTCCTCTAGGAATTTGGATGCTATATCACTTGGTGCATATATGTTTATTATTGATACCACTTCATTGTCTATGGTACCCTTTAGTAAAATATAATTTCCTTCCTTATCTCTTTTAATTAGATCTATTTTTGCTTTTACTTTATCCAAGATAAGGATTGCTACCCCTGCCTTTCTTTGTTCACCTGAAGCATAAAAGATTCTGCTCCAGCCCTTTACCTTCACTCTGTATGTATCTCTATGTTTTAGATGTGTTTCTTGTAAACAACATATTGCAGGATTCTGGCTTTTAATCCAGTCTGCTATCCACTTCTGTTTTATGGGAGAGTTCATTCCATTCACATTCACAGTTAAAATAACTATATCTGTATTTCCTGCCATCTTATTTACCCATAGTTATGATTTTCTATTCCCTTTCCCCTCTCTCCCTTCCCCCCTCCCCAGTACTTTATTTTTGATGACCACCTCCCTCCAACAGTCCTCCCCTCTTTAGAACCCTTCCCTCCTCTTTACACCTTTCCCCTAATCCTTCTATTAGTCTATCCCTTTCCTTTCCTCCTTTCCCTCCCACCTTCCCCTAAGGAGGGTCAGGCCTTTCTTTGAAGCCAAATGTGTCTGATATATTCTCTTAGAGCCCAATTTAATGAGAGTAAGGTTTACTCAATACTCATGTCCCTCCCTTTTTTCCCTCAATTATATTAGATCTTCTATGTCTCTTCATGAGATTTTGCCTTATTTTACCTCCTTTTTTTTACTTTATTTTGCCTCCTTTCCCCTTTTTTTCAGTATGATATCCCTTCCACCTCTAATTTCTTTTCCATTATTATCAAAGTAAAATCAAACTATACCCCCATTCTTTAAGGATACCCATAGTAGAAATATAGTTCTCAAGAGTTCTTTTCTTTTTACCTTTTTATGCTTCTCTTGAGTTTTGTATTTGGAGGTCAATTTTTTGTTCAGATCTGGTCTTTTCATTAGAAATAGGTGAAATTCTCCTGTATCATTGAATGACCATCTTCTTCCCTGGAAGATAATGCTCATTCTAGCTGGTTAACTTATTCTTGACTATAATCCAAGTTCTTTTGCCTTTTGGAATATTTGATTCCAGTCCCTTAAATCCTTTAATGTGGAAGCTGACAGATCTTTTGTAATTCTAATTACAGTTCCTTGGTATTTGAACTGTTTCTTTCTAGCTGCTTGCAATATCCTTTCCTTGGTGTGATAGTCCTGAAATTTGGACATGATATTCCTAGGGGTTTTAATGTTGGGGTCTCTTTCAGGAGGTGATCGGTGAATTCTTTCATTGCCAATTTTGCCTTCTGATTCTAAAACATCAGGGCAATTCTCTTTCATGATGTCCTGGAAGATAGGCTCAAGGTTCTTTTTTTCATCGTGTTTTTCAGGGAGTCCAATAATTCTTAGATTGTCTCTCCTGGATCTGTTTTCCAAGTCAGTTGTTTTTCCTAGGAGATATTTCATATTTTCTTCTATTTTTAAATTTTTTTTGTTTTTGTTTGATTCTTGAAGTCTTATTGAGTCATTTACTTCTATTTGCTCAATTTTAATTTTTAAAGTATTATTTCCTTCAGTTATCT
>JAJPUD010009930.1:0-35766 GCA_023553655.1 Myrmecobius fasciatus | reverse complement strand
AATGCAATAAAAATTATATTCAATAAAGGGTCAGGGAAAGATAGACTAAAAACCAATAGGAAATTAAATAATCTGATTCTAAAGAATGAGTGGATCAAAAAACAAATCACAGAAACAATCCATAATTTCATCCAAGAAAATGATAATAATGAAACAACATACAAAAAGTTATGGGATACAGCCAAAGAATTTCTTAAAGGAAATTTTATATCTCTAAATAGCTATATAAATAAAAAAAGAAAAAGAACAGGTCAATGAATTAGGCAGACAACAACAAAAATTAGAAAAATAATGAATCAAAAGTGCTCAGTTAAATATCAAATTTGAAATTTTGAAACTCAAAGGAGATATTAATAAAATAGAGACTAAGAAAACTATTGAACTAATATATAAAACTAAGACTTGGTTTTAGGGAAAAAAAACTAACAAAATAGATAAACCTTTAGTTTATTTTATCCGAAAAAGGAGAGAAAATATCAAATAACCTGCATTAAAATTGAAACTCAACACCAACCAAAAAGAAATCAAAACAATAATTAGGAACTATTTTGCCCATATGTATGGCATCAAGTGTGACAATCTAACCACAATGGTTGAATATTTACAAAAAAAAATTATCCAGATTAAAAAAAGAAGTAACAAAATACTTAAATAGTTACATTTTAGAAAAAGTAATTGAACAAGTCATTAATGAACTCCCTAATAAAAAATCTCCAGTGTCAGATGGATTCACAAGTGAGTTCTACCAAACATTTTTTTTGGCTTTTTTTTTGCTGAGGCAATTGAGGTTAAGTGACTTGCCCAGGGTCACACAGCTAGGGAATGTTAAGTGTCTGAGATCAGATTTGAACTCAGGTCTTCCTGACTTCAGGGCTAGTGCTCTATCCACTGGACCACCTAGCTGCCCCCTACCAAACATTTAAAGAACAATTAATTCCACTACTATGTAAACTATTTTGAAAAATAAGCAAAGAAGTACTACCAAATTCCTTTTGGTAGTACACAAAAATATAGTACTGGTGACTAAACCATGAAGGACCAAAACAGAGAAAAAAATTACAGGTCAATCTCCCTAATGAATAGTGATGCAAAAATTTTAAATAAAATATTAGCAAAGAGAATACGGCAACTTATCAGCAGGATAATACACTATGATCAACTACCAGGCATGTAGGACTGGTTTAATACCAGGAAAAGTATTAACACAATTGGCCATATCAATAACAAAACTAACAGAAATCATACAATAATCTTAATAGATGCAGAAAACCCTTTTGAAAAAATGCAGCCCTATTCCTATTAAAAACACTAGGGAGGATAGGGATAAAGGGAGCTTTCTTTAAAATAAAAAGCAGTGCCTATCTAAAATTTACAGCAAGTATTATTTGTAAAAGAGAGAAACAGGACACATTCCCAATAAGACTGGGGGTGAAACAAGGATGCCTATTATCACTATTATTATTCAACATTGAACTAGAAATGTTGGCTTTAGCAATGAGAAAAGAAAAAGAAAGGAATTAGAATAGGCAATAAAGAAATAAAACTATCATTCTTTGTAGATGATATGGTGACATACTTAGAGAATCCTAAAAAATCATCCAAAAACCTACTGGAAACATTTCACAGCTTTAGCAAAGTTGTAGGATATAAAATAAACCCATGCAAATCATCAGCATTTTTATATATTACTGATAAAGCCCATCAGCAAGAGACAGAAAAAAAGATTCCATTTACAATTACTGTAGGCAAAATAAAATACTTGAAAGTGTACTTGCCAAGATAAACCCAAGAATTATATGAACACAATTATAAAACACTTCTTACATAAATGAAATCAGATCTAAACAATTGGTAAAATATCAATTTTTCATTGTAGACTGAGCTAATTTAATAAAAATGACAACTCTGCCTGAATTGGTTAACTCATCCAGTGCCATATCACTCAAACTGCTGAAATATTATAGAAATAGAAAAAAATAACAAAATTCATCTGGAAAACCAAAAGGTCAAGAATATTAAGGGATTTAATGATTAAAAAAATACAAAGGATGATGGCTTAGCAGTATCAAACCTAAAACTATATTATAAAGCAGCAGTGATCAAAACCATATGGTACTGGCTAAGAAACTAAATGGTGGATCAGTGGAATAGATTAGATACATATGACACAAATATCAAGTCCTGTAGCAATCTAGTATTTTATAAATCCTTACAATTCAGATTCTGGAATAAGAATTCACAATTTGACAAAAAATGTTGGAAAAATTTGAAAATAATATGTCACAAACTTGGCATAGACCTGTATCTTACACCCCAATACCAAAATACAATCAAAATGGATACATGATTTGGGCATAAGGGATGAGACTATAAATAAATTAGAAGAGAGAGAGATCATTTAATTATCAGATCTTTGGAAAATGGAGAAATTTTTGGCCAAAGAACTAGAGAACATTATGAAAGGCAAAATAAATAATTTTGATTAGATTAAGTTAAAAAGGTTTTGCATAAACAAAACCAAGAGACACAAGATTACAAAGGAAGTACAAAGCCAGTATTTCTGTTAAATGTCTCATTTCTAAAACATATAAAGAATGCTATCAACTTTATTAGAATACCAATCATTCCCCATCTGACAAATGATGAAAGGATATGAACAACCAATTTTCAGATGGTGAAATTAAAGCCATTTATAGTTAAGTGAAAAACAAAATGCTCTAAATCACTCAGGTAGAAAATCACACCTCTCAGATTGGCTAAAATGACAGGAAAAGATAATGATAAATATTGTAGGGGTTGTGGCAAAACTGGGAAACTAATGAATTGTTGGTGGAGTTGTGAAATGATCTAACTGTTCTGGAGAGCAACCTGGAATTATGTCCAAAGGGCTATCAAACTGTGCATGTCCTTTAACCCAGAAGTGATATTACTGGGTCTCTTTCCCAAGGAATCATAAAGGAGGGAAAAGGACTCACATGTGTAAAAAAATGTTTTCAGCAGTTCTTTTCACGGTACAAAAGAATTGGAAAAGTAGTGGATGTCCATCAATTGAGGAATGGTTGAACAAGCTGCAGTACATGAAGGTAATAGAATATTGTTTTTCTATAAAAATAAAAATGATGAACAAACTGAGTATAGAAAGACCTGGGGGGGGGGAGCCAAGATGGCCGAGTGAAGACACTTCTCTATGCGTCCTCCTCTGACCTTCTCTCAAACCAACAGCAGATTAAGCCTCTAAATGAATTTTTAACTCAAAGAACCCACAAATATTTCGACTACAACACAATCATAACAGAAGTTACCTTGAAGGAGCTCCTTAGCAGGTCTACTTCAGTCGGGCAGGGGGTATGGCAGTGTGCCTTGCTCAGGCACAACTCCAGGAGACAGTGAAGGAAGCTGGGCTGGACTAAGTGTGGCAGCTTCTAAGCACCGGAAGTCTGTGGGAGACTCTTGAGACACTCTGCCCTGCTTGCAGGACTATCACACCAAGGAAAAGATATTGCTATCAGCTAGAAAAAAAAAATTCAAATACTGAAGAATTGTAATAAGAATCACACAAGATTTGTCAGCCTCTACTTTGAAAGATTGAAGAGCCTGGAATCAAATATTCTGAAAGGCAAAGGAACTTGGATTATAGCCAAGAATAAGCTATCCAGCTAGAATGAGCATTATCTTCCAGGGAAGAAGATGGATATTTAATGATATAGGTGAATTTCACCTATTTCTAATAAAAAGATCAGATATGAACAAGAGAAGAAAGAGATAAGGAAGGAAACTACATTTTACTAAAGGGTAGCATAGATAATGCAACAATTTCAATACTAAACATATATGCACCAAGGGGTATAGCATCCAAATTCCTAGAGGAGAAGTTAAGAGAGATGCAAGAAGAAATTGACAGCAAAACTGTACTAGTAGGGGATCTCAACCTTACTCTCTCAGAATTAGATAAATCAAACCACAAAATAAATTAAAAAAAAAAGTTAGGAAAGTAAAAAAAAAGTTAGAAAATTTAGGTAATGATAGATATTTGGAGAAAATTGAATGGAGACAGAATGGAGTTTACTTTTTTCTCTGTGGTTCATGGAAGCTATACAAAAATTGACCATGTGTTAGGGCATAAAAACCTCAAAATCAAATGCAGAAAGACAGAAATAATAAATGCATGTTTTTCAGATCATGATACAATAAAAAACACATGCAATATAAGGCCAGGAGAAAATAAACCAAAAATTAATTGGAAATTAAATAATCTAATTCTAAAGAAGGAATGGGTGAAAGAGCAAATCAGAGACACAATCAATAATTTCATCCAGAAGTATGACAATAATGAGACAACATACCAAAATTTGTGGGATTTGGCCAAAGTGGATATAAACAGTAGCTTTATATCACTAGAAGCTTACTTACATAAAATAGAGAAAGAGAAGATTAATGAATTAGTATTTAAAAAGCTAGAAAAAGAACATATTAAAAACCTCAACTGAATACCAAATGGGAAATTCTGAAAATAAAAAGGAAGATGAATAAAATTAAAAATAAGAAAACTATTGAATTAATAAATAAAACCAAGAGTTGGTTTTATGAAAAAACCAAGAAAATAGATAAGCCTTTAGTTAATTTGATTAGAAAAAGGAAAGAGGAAAATCAAATTGTTAGTCTCAAAAATGATAAGGGAGAACTTTCCACCAATGAAGAGGAAATTAGAGTAATAATTAGGAGTTACTTTGCCAAACTTTATGCCTACAAATTTGATAATCTAAATGAAATGGAGGAATATCTACAAAAATAGAGATTGCCCAGGTTAACAGAAGGGAAAATAAATTATCAAAATAGCCCCATTTTAGAAAAAGAAATACAACAAGCTATTAAACTAAGAAAAACTCTCCAGGGCCAGATGGATTTACATGGGAATTCTGCCAAACATTCAAAGAACAATTAATTTCAATACTATATAAACTATTTGAAAAAATAGGGAAAGAAGATGTACTACAAAATTTCATCTATGATACAGATATGGTGCTGATATCTAAACCAGGTAGGGTGAAAACGGAGAAAGAAAACTATAGAAAACTATAGATCAATTTCCCTAATGAATATTGATGCAAAAATTTGAAATAAGATATTAGCAATAAGAGTACAGAAAGTCATCCCCAGGATAATACACTATGACCAAGTAGGATTTATACCAGGAATGCAGGGCTGGTTCAATATTAGGAAAACTATCAGCATAATCAATTATATTAATAGCCAAACTAACAAAAATCATATGATTATCTCAACAGATGCAGAAAAAAACATTTGATAAAATCGAACACCCATTTCTATTAAAAACACTAGAGAGTATAGGAATAAAGGGGCTTCTCTTTAAAATGATAAGTAGCATCTACTTAAAACCATCAACAAGCATCATATGTAATGCAGATAAACTAGAACCATTCCCAATAAAATAGGGAGTGAAACAAGGCTGCCCACTGTCACCATTACTATTTATATTGTATTAGAAATGCTGGCTTTGGCAGTAAGAGAAGAAAAGGAGATTAAAGGAATTAGAGTAGGTAATGAGGAAACCAAATTTTCACTCTTTGCAGATGACATGATGGTATACTTAGAGAACCCTAGAGACTCAACTAAAAAACTACTAGAAACAATTCACAACTTTAGCAAAGTTGCAGGATTCAAAATTAATCCACATAAATCATCAGCATTTTTATATATTACCAACAAAGTTCAGCAGCAAGAAATTCCAAAAGAAATTCCATTCAAAATAACGGATAATAGTATAAAATATTTGGGAATATATCTGCCAAGGAAAAGTCAGAAACTATATGAACTAAACTACAAAACACTTTCCACACAAATAAAATCACACCTAGTCAATTGGAAAAACATTAAGTGCTCATGGGTAGGCCGAGTGAATATAATAAAAATGACAATACTACCCAAACTAATCTACTTATTCAGTGCCATACCAATCAAACTCCCAAGAAATTATTTTACAGACCTAGAAAAAATAGTAGCAAAGTTCATTTGGAAGAACAAAAGGTCAAAAATTTCAAGGGAATTAATGAAAAAAAAAAAGACAGATGAAGGTGGCCTTGCTGTACCAGATCTAAAACTATATTATAAAGCACTGATCATCAAAACCATTTGGTACTGGCTAAGAAATAGAGCAGTCAATCGGTGGCATAGGATAGGATATCAGGACAATGTATGCAATAACTTTAGCAATTTAGTGTTTGAAAAACCCAAAGACCCCACCTTTTGGGATAAGTACTCTCTATTCCACAAAAACTGCTGGGAAAATTGGAAACTAGTGTGGAAGAAATTAGGGCTTACCCCACACTTAACACCACATACTAAGATAAGATCTAAATGGGTTCATGATTTAGACATAAAGAGTGATATTATACGCAAATTAGAGAAACATAGGATAGTTTACCTCTCAGAACTGTGGAGGAGGAAGGAATTTGTGTCCAAAGAAGAACTGGAACTCTTAATTGAACACCAGATAGATAATTTTGATTATATTAAGTTAAAAAGTTTTTGTACAAACAAAACCAATGCAGTCAAGATTAGGAGGGAAGCAATAAATTGTGAAATCATCTATATTTAAGGGCTCTGATAAAGGCCTCATTTCTAAAATATATAGAGAATTTTCTCATATTTATAAAAATTCAAGCCACTCTCCAATCGATAAATGCTCAAAGGATATGAACAGACAATTTTCAAATGATGAAATTAAAACTATTTCTAGTCATATGAAAAGGTGCTCCAAATCACTATTGATCAGAGAAATGCAAATTAAGACAACTCTGAAATACCATTACTCACCTGTCAGATTGACTAACATGACAGGAAAATATAATGACGAATATGGGAGGGAATGTGGGAAATCTGGGACACTAATGTATTGTTGATGGAACTGTGAGTGGATCCAACCATTCTGGAGAGCAATTTGGAGCTATGCTCAAAAAGTCATCAAACTGTGCATACCCTTTGACCCTGCAGTCTTTCTATTAGGCCTATATCCCCAAGAGATCTTAAAGGAAGGAAAGGGTCCCACATGTCCAAAACTGTTTGTGGAAGCTCTCTTTGTAGTGGCAAGAAACTGGAAACTGAGTGGATGCCCATCAATAGGAGAATGGCTGAATAAATGATGGTATATAAATGTTATGGAATATTATTGTTCTGTAAGAAACAACCAACAAGATGATTTCAGAGAGGCCTGGAGAGACTTGTATGAACTGATGGTGAATGAAATCAGCAGAACCAGGAGATCATTGTACATGGCAATGCTAAGTCTATATGATGATCAATCCTGAAGGTCTTGATTCTCTTAAACAATGAGATGTTTCAGACCAGTTCCAATTGTTCAGTGATTAAGAAAGCCATATATATCCAGGGAGAGGCCTGTGGGATCTGAGTCTGGACCACACTCTCTACTGATGTTTGCTTACATTATGTTTTCCTTCTTAGGTTTTTTTTTTCTATACAGCAAGATAACTGTATAAATATATATATATACACATATTCAATCTGTCAAATATTTTAATATAATTAATATGTATTAGACTTCCTGTCATCTAAGGACAGGGTACAGGATAGGAGGGGAAAATTTATAACAGAAAGCTTTGCAAGGTCAATGTTTGCATATGTTTTACAAATAAAAAGCTTTAATAAATAAAAATAATGAATAAAAAATAAAATTTTTAAAATTTTTAAAAATTAAAAAAAAGAAAAACTTGGAAAGATTTACATGAATTGATTCTGAGCAAAACAAGCAGAATGAGGAATACATTGTACACAATAACAGCAAGAATGTGCATTAACCAAGAAGGAAAGACTTGGTTCTTCTCAGCAGTTCAGCGATCTGAAAAAAACCCAATAGATTTTGAATAGATTTTGAATGCCATCTTCATCCAGAAAAAGAACTAAGGAGACTGAATGTAAATCAACACATGCTATATTCACTTCTTTTTTCTATCTCTCCTAAGGTTTTTCTCTTTTGCTCGGATTTTTCTCTCACAACAGGATTCATAAAACAATGTGAATTAAAAATAAACTTAAAAAAAAAACCTACAGCAAGCATTACTCATAATAGAAAGAAACTGGATATATTCCCAGTAAGGTCAGAGGTGAATTAAAGATGCCCATTATCACCACTATTATTCTACATTGGACTAGAAATGTTGACTTTAGCAATAAGAAAAGAAAAAAGAAATTAAAGGAATTAGAAGGGGCAATGAGGAAATAGAACTATCATTCTTTGCAGATGATAGGATGATATACTTAGAGAATCCTAGAAAATCATCTAAAAACCTACTGGGAAAAATTTACAGCTTTAGTAAAGTTACAGGGTATAAAATAAACCCATACAAATCATCAACGTTTCTATATATTACTGACAAAACTCATCAACAAGAGATAGAAAGGGAGATTTCATTTAACATTACTGTAGATAAAATAAAATACTTAGGGGCCTATTTGCCAAGACAAACTATATGAACAAAATTATTAAACACTTCTCTGTGTTAGATGTGTCAGATATAAACAATTGGAAAAATGTCGATTGCTCATGGGTAAGCTGAGCTAATATAATGAAAATGACAATTCTGCCTAAATTGATCTACTTGTTCAGTGGCATACCAATCAAATTGTCAGAAAAAAATTTTATAGAACTGGAAAAAATAATATTAACATTCATCTGAAAGTACAAAAGATCAATAATATCAAAGGAATTAATGAAGAAATATGAAGAATGGTGGCTTCGTAGCAGCAGACCTAAAACTATATTATAAAACAGCAGTCATCAAGACCATTTGCTACTCTGTAAGAAATAGAGTGGTGATGATCCAAAGCGGTCCCAGTAGAATTTGGACAGAAAATGCCATCTCCATCAGAAAAAGATCTAAGGAGACTGTTTTTTTTTAAATCTCTCCCATAGTTTTTCCCCTTTGCTCTGATTTTTCTCTCCCAGCATGATTCATAAAGCAATGCATATTAAAAATAAATAAACTTACTACAATAAAGAATTTTCAAAAGAAATAGAGTGGTGATTGTAACAGATTAAATCCATGACACAATAATCAAAGCTTATGGTAACCTAGTATTTGATAAACTCCCAAACTTCAACTCCAGGAATAAAAAGTCACTATTTTAGAAAAATTGCTGGGAAAACTTGAAAATAAGTCAGAAATTTGGCATAGACCTACAATCTCACACCCTTTACCAAAATATGGCCAAAATGGATACATGATTTGGGGATAAGTTATGATAACATAAACAAAGTAAGAGAGTAAGGGATAGTTTACCTATCGGGTCTTTGGAGAAGGGAGGAATTTATGACCAAAGAAGAACTAGACAACATTATGAAAGGTAAAAGGCAACAACTTTGCTTACATTAAATTTAAAAGGTTTTGCACCAACAAAATCAACAGAAAGGAGATTAAAAGAGAAGTACAAAACTGGAGAGAATCTGGGAAAACTAGGACACTAATGCATTGTTGGTGGAGTTGTGAAATAATTCAACCATTTTGGAAAACAATCTGGAATTATGCCCAAAGGGCTATAAAATTGTTCCTACTCTCTGACCAGCAGTGCCATTACTGGGTCTGTAGCCCAAGAAAATCATAAAGGAGGGAAAAGAACCCACATATGAAGAAAATGTTTGAAGCAATTCTTTTTGTGATAGCAAAGATTTAGAAAATGAGTAGATGCCCATCAATTGGGGAGTGGTTGAAGAAGTTGTGGTATATGAAAGAAATGGAATATTATTGTTCTGTAAAAAGTGATGAACAAGCTGTTTTTGGAAAAGGCTGAAAAGATTTACTTGAACTGATGCTGAATGAAACAAGCAAAATCAGGAATACATTGTATGCAATAACAGCAAGAACATGCAATGATCAACTATGAAAGAGTTGGTTTTTCTCACTGGTTCAGTGATGCAAATAAATCCCAATATACTTTGGACATAAAAATACCATCTACATCCAGAAAAAGAACTAAGGAGACTGAATGTAAATCAACACATGCTGGGTTAACTCTTCTTTCTTTATTTTGATGGTTTTTCCTTTTTGTTCTGATTTTTCTCTTCTAACATAATTCTCCTATCCAAGTACTTAAAGCAATGTGTGTTAAAAATAAATTTTAAAAAACAAGACAAAAAATAAACAAATTCATGTAGAAAAGGAACAGTTACCCTGACTTGTAGATATCTAATTATTAAGAAATTTAAGTATCTCTCTCTATATAATTTTTTTTTCAGTTTCCATGCCTTGATTAGGCTTAAAATGCAATAGCCACTGGTAGGGCCAAGGCCACTATTGTGTGCACAGAACCTTTGATCAGCTCCATATTTGGCCTGGGCCAGTTTATCCCTTCTTAGTCAGTCTAGTGTCCTTTTGTTCCTGGATTCTCCTGATCAATGTTAGGTATTCTGTACCTCAGACTTTTTGGTCTTAAACAAATCACCAAAATCAACCTTCTCAGGTAAAAAATATTGCAAAGTTATATTCCACTATATCCAACTACTTTTGTATATTTTAAAATAATTATTGCATCTTCATTTTTTTCTTTGTAAATGTTCTAATCATATTCATTTACTAGTGCTTCATTGGAGAGTGTGTATTACTAATTTTATAGAGAGATATGCATCTGTTTCTTAAAGATTATTTTAAATATATTTTTTCTTGAAGACTATGAAGTTTTGTTATATTTTGCTATAAAATGGTTTTATATGTATGTATATGTGTATAGAAGATGTACTCTTTTAAATATGACATTTTACACATAACATGCATTTTTTCTTTTTAATACTTTCTCATTTCAATTTACCTTTCTTTGCTATTATTACTATTATATATTATTTTCATGATTTGGTGGAAACATGATAAATTTAAGACAGCCATCCATTTTTAATGTATTTAGAACTATCTGTATTAAGTGTTTTCTGTATGTGTGAGAGCAGAATATTGCGATTAGTTTTTAAATCAATTCTATAACTTTTGTCTTTTAATAAAATGTTAAGCCTATTTGCATCCATCATTATAATTATTAAGGAGCTTAACTTTGGGAAAACTTCATCCCTCTCTCCTTTCTCCATGTCATTATAATTCATTAAAAATGTCAGCAACAGGCTTTATTTCATATCTTTCTTACAACTCTCAACAATAAGAAGCATCAATTGGCACAAAAACCATTTCCTTTCATATTTCTATCTCTATTACTCTCTGATTCTAGCTCTCTATGTATCTCTCAATTTCTTTGTCTCTGTCTTGCAACTGTGTCTGTGTGTATGTTTGTGTGTGTGTGATCTTCTATTTCTCTACCTCTGGTGTCTTCCTCTGTTTCTCTATCTGTAGTGAAGGGATAATATTCAGAGTACAAAGCAAACAAAATCATTTGAAAATATCAAAATGGTTTGCTTGAAAAATGAAAGTCACTCATCAACAAAAATTATAACCAAAGCTGGGAATAGATAAAATCAGGGTCAAAGTTATGACTATGCAAATCATCATGACAGAATAAGATATCAGATAAGTGGAGGGACTAAACTGCTTTGACAATTTGACTCTACTATCCTACTTTTATTTTTTTTAAATTGCATGTATTCACCAATCTTAGTCAAGATTAAAAGAGCCTTTAATTTGCAAAGTGATGTCATTCCAAGGAGAAACAATTGGGAACAATCCATGGTAATCTATATTTAGCAAGAATAAGATCTTTGACCCATAAATTAGAAATTTATGATCATTAATAAGAATATCTCAATAATCCATTATTTGTAATAATGGATTCTTATACTAAATTACTTAAATATATTCAATTTGCAAGAAAATGGATCTTGAAGGAATGTGTTTTTATCATATGCAAATATATCTATGAAATATTTGATACACATGGATCTGATAATCTGATAATGTATGATGATGAATTAGTAATTCATGACTAACATAGGACAGGTTAGTGAAAAGCTCTGAAAATCCTTTGCATTTCTCATTAAGTCTAATTTTTCAAAAAGTCTATTTCTTTGAAAGGTTAATTATTTGAAAGAATTCTGCTATGCCTGAGTGAATTATGCTATATTTGAGTTTAATCCTTTAAAATGTCATTTAACAAAACTAAATCTCCATGTAGAAGAATAACAAAACACATCTCTGTGCATATTGATAACTCAAATGTAAACAGTTCTTTAAAGACTGCAAAGAATTTTCTTCACCTCAGTCCTTTATGAGGTAATGCAAAGATTTTTTGGATAAGGAAATTGAGCTGCATAGTTAAAAGGCTTGTCCTTTGTCACATAGTTACTTTACATAATATATATATATATATATACATATGTATATGTGGAGAGAAGTACACATATGTGTATACATGAACCACATATACACGGATCCCATATATACATATACACATATGTGTGTATATATACATATATGTGTGTGTATATACGTGTGTGTGTGTGTGAATGGGAGTTCTCCAGTTTTTGAGCACTGCTGATACAGAGTACCTTCTGTAGTCATGTGAAAATGGAAGTGTGTCATCGATGTTCTACTTTGTTTCAGTAAAAGTAATTATTTGCTTTATAAAATTCCATTAGATTTGACATAGAGATAATGTTTTTGTCCATCAAAATCTGTTGCATTTACCATTTCTTTTTGCAGTTATACAGTTGAGCTTGTTAAGATATTGTAGTAAAGTGAAACAAGGGAGTCCAATTTCTCTGGAATCACAGATCATCAGAGTCGTAAGACAGATCAGAGATGATCTAATCCAATATATATATATATATATACATATATATAAATTTTTTCTGTAGAAACTTTTTTCAAAAACTTCCTTATAAGTAATCTCACAGCTGTATTAGAGTGTGTGTATGTGTGCATGCATGTATGTGTGTATGTCAGTGTGTGTGTGTGAGTGTATAGAAGCAGGAGATGCTCAGGAAGGGAAAAAAAAAAGAAATCAGTATTTATGAACAATGACCATATGCCAGACACTGAGCTAAGCAAATATAAACACAAACAAAAATAACTACCTGCCTTTAAGGAGCTTACATTTTAGGCAGGGAAATATACCACAAAAGAGAGTTTTAAAGCAGAAGGGAGATGACCTGTGGTTTTGAAATCCAGAAATCAAAAGCAGAGAAGGAAGAGGAATGAAGGCTTGAAATCTCTATAAAATGGAGAACTTAGTAAGAACTTGCCAATGAGAGGTAGGGAAAGACGTAAGAGTGGCAGACTTGTGGGAAAATAGTTCAAGATAATAAGGCCACAGGCATTTTTTGATATTCCAGGGCAAGGCAGCCTCAGGCACAAGTAAATTCCATGATCTTAAGGAATCCTTTTGAAGTCCAAATGTCAGGAGCAGAGCAATGAAGAATAAATGGTTAGACCAGTGGGCAAAAAAGTACATTCCAATAGCCAATTCCAATCTGACACTAGCATTTGTAAGTTTTTTGAGCTAAAAATGATTTTTATATTTTAAAATAAAAATGTCCTGTATCCTTGGCTTACAAACTACTCCAAAATAGACATTAGGCCACATTTGGCTCATGGACCATAGTCTGCATATGTTTGGTTTATATCACCTAAAATAGTGCTATCCATATGGAAGATATATACCCAATTCTGGGCACTGGAGGACTATATCATATATGTGTGCTCTACCCTGGCCTAGTGCATGGCTGAATATAATATATTTACATTGCTTTTTAGCTGAAAAAGTTAGCATCTTAACTTACCTGACATCACCTCAGGTGGCTTTTTTGGCATTTGAATCTGAGAGTAAAAGTGAATTGTCCACTAAGTAGTAAGGCTCTCAGAGTACTGAGAACTAAATCCTTTCTCCTTACGCCAACTGGGTTTCAGCCTTGCTCTTGGTGTGACAAATGCTATGTAGTGACTCAGTTAAAAAGTAAACCTAATCTCTGTCTCTTACCACTTGCCCTACTTACTGAGTGTCATAGAAGAAATTTTTATTCTTGCTCTACCTTGGAAGTAAATATTCCTTTTTAAAAACTGGTCTAATATAAAGTGATTGAATAGATCTAAAATGCTAGTCTGAGCCCTAGAAATGGAGAGGGAGTGCAGCCTGTGGAGGCTTCATAGGAAAAGAGTGATCTTTCTAATTCCTTCAGAATAATGGAGAACAAGGTGTGGGGGAGGTGAGGCAGAAAAGGCACAAGTAACATATATCAGGTCTGGTCATGAAAGAGTATGTCATGTCAAAGAATCTTCAGAGAGTGAATCCATTACCTCAGGCAGATCAAGCCTAATCCCTCTTCTATGTGGCAGCCCTTCAAACAATTAAGACCACTCTCATGTCCTCTAAATCTCTTTTTCTTTAGCTTAAACATCTCCATTTCCTTCAACTGACTCAATATCATGTTGAAAAACTTTCTGTTATCCTGGTGGCACTTTTCCAAATATTCTCAATGCTGATCCTAAATTAAAACATTTAGGTCTGAACATAGTATTCTCTGTATCATCTGATAAGGTCAAAGTACAATGATATCACATCTTGTTTTGGGGCACAATGACTATCTTAAAGCAGGTTAAAATAGTATTAGCATTTTTGGCTGGGGCTTCAGACTGCTGAATCATATTTAGCTTGAAACATACTAACCATCCCCTCAACCCTGCCACCCACTTTGTTTTTGTTTTCTTTTTTTTTTTCTTCCTAATAGAAATGGTTACATAGACAAGTTTTCCATATACTTTATTTCAGAAGTGGGTTCTATGAAGCCAAGTGGAAGAAATTACTTTTAGTCCCCTTGAATATCATTTTAGTTCTATTATATCTATCCATTACTGGAGTTTGTTAAGGTATGCATACATACATACATACACATACAAATATACTTATATGTATTTATATAGTCATCAGAGTATTATCTTCCTTCCATTTTGTGTCATATATGAATCTGATGGGCATTTCAACTATGTCTTAATTCAGATAAATATATTGGACAATAAAGGCCTGAGGGCAACTCCATTAGCCATTTCAACAGCAATCTTCTTCCAAAGAAAAAACAAAAAGTGACTATTTTAAAAAAAATGGATTATAAAACCACTTCCAAATTGAATATATCTCTCCTTCTTGTTCACAAAGTGTGAAAAATTTTGTCAAATATTTTCTGAAAATGTGATGATGATGATGATGATGATGATGATGATGATGTACCAATTTATGAGATCTTTGCCAGCAGAAGTTTTAAGAAGATTATCCTCAAGAAGCTTAGAATTATTGAGGAATACAGAATATGCAATGAAGTGGTAGAAAATATATCATATGGAAAGGGAACATGTCAGCAGCAAAATTGTGGTCACCAATCACCAATATATACTATTGATTCAGAAAAATTTGAGAATGTTTCAATAGAAGTCACTACACAAAATACTCATAATTTCCAAGTAATGTGGAATTGAAATCTTTAAAATTATAGCTATGTAGCAGAAGATATCAAAATCATATGGAAACTGGCTAAGGTACATAACATACCCACTGCCCTGTTTACTTCTAGAATTTTTCTTGAAGATGCTTTCCTTTTACCTACAAAATGTGATTTCATGTCCCAATACTTCTATTCATTTATAACATGCTACTATTTTAGTTACCTATGTAATAATCTGCAGGCATTCAATATAAAAGAATACAAGTAGGAACATTTCTGTCTGAACACCTTTGAAAGAGATGAGATCTAGATGAATAATAATGACCATATCAATAATATTGATAATAAATTTTGCATTTCAAAAACTTTTATTCAATTATAGTAAGCAATTATTTTATCCACCTCAGTAATATGTACTGAACTTCAAAGATAAAATGTTAGTAGCATATTATTTAAGCCAGGACTGTTTCATTTTAAAATTCCATGAAGGGTGAGGTTTGGTTAGAATATGAAGCCTGGAATGAAAATACCACCAATACCACCAATAATAACAATATTAATAACAAACTCCTAATTATATAGAACTTCAAAGTTAATAAAGTCCTTTGTATGAATTAACTTATTTGATCTTCCAAAACAACCCAGCAAGAATGGTATTAAATTATTCTCATTTTAGTGATAAATCGAGGCCCAGGAAGAATAAGTTAACTGCCCTACATTTCAAAGTTAGTAATTGAGACAAGTTTCAAATCCATGTCTTCCTGACTCCAACTGCAGGCCTATATATCTATCACATTGTCTATCTAAAACCTAGGTATATTATATCATTCTCTGATCTACCTGTCTGGTAGTTCTGACAAAACAGTAAATAAGTTTAGCATGGCATGAATTTTTCCTGGTGATAGAGAATTCTAGATATTAACAAACCAATTTTTAAATACTATTCAAGATGTTGTCAAGAATCTAATTTAGTATAGATTTGCCTACAGAGATCACATTTTATTATCTTTTTTTCTAGTGGGAAATCATCTCTTCTCAGTTTTTAAAAAATCTTTTCTATTAACCCATTTTCAGTGATGCTTTTCAAAGACCACTGACAGTGACTCGGTATAAGGAATCCTAGTGAGTGAGGAATCTTATTGAGTTTCGACTATGTCTTTTGAATGACTTATTTTTTTCTGAGAACATGAGAATGTATTTGCAGTTATCTGATGGAATGTTAAGAAGCATAAAAAGGGAAGGCACCCTTCTTGTACACTGATTAATAAGTTATTAATAATAAGTTATTGCTGACCTATGTTTCTCTTGGAAATCTGGCCAGTTTCCTGTGTAAACTCAGTCATCCTAAAGAAATGAACAAATATTCTCTTTGGTGGGTCACTCAAAATGAAGCACCCTGAGCCTGGCAGGCTGCTTCATCTCAAGAGTCACATATCAAATGAGAATATTTAGAGCAGTGCCTTCTTTGTTTTCAATCTATAAAAACCCCTTAGTGGGAAAGAGACTTTGAGAATCTCACTAAGGAAATACTATACACCTTGCCTGGGAATTTTTCCCACTCTGAGACTCTGAATGGCTGTGAGCAGGGATTCTCCCAGCCAAGGAATTAAGATATTGGTGCTTCCTCATTGTGATGGTGATGAATGTTGTAGGTGGTTTGTTTGTTATATTGTCTTTATTGTTATGATGATCACTATTGTTGTTAATTGTGTATTACTTATATGCCATAAATTTCCTCTTCCCTTATATCTTGTTTGAATCAGGGTTCTGAGTAGTAATAAACTTGTATACACTCCCTTTAAGTCTATATCTTTTAAATGTGAATTCTGAACCAAGATCAATCTTACACTCAGTAATCACATCTTCCAGTTCTGTCAATATGTTCAATTCAAGTTCAGCTGGATTTGGTGAATTCAACTAATTGAATGTAGCCACATTTCCTCACTTTCTTTGATTTAATTTCCCTATTAATTTTTTCTGTCTGTTCCAATTCCAAGATCATTGTCTTTGCCAAACCCTACCAGAAACAAATAAGAACAAGGTACGATGTTGTCCCAGTTTCATACATCCATTTTCATTCTACCCTAAATGGAAAGTCCTAGGCCTCCCCTCCTCCTTTCCTTAATGTTTATTGTTCTAAGAATTTCTTACCACACACAACTCATTCTATACTTTATTGTTACTAACACTACTCTTATAAATTGTTTTTATAGAAGTATGCTGTTTGGCTAATACAGACTGAGATACAATAATCCATGGCCCTTTATGGAGTTGAGATTTGATTATCTCTGCTATTTGTCCATATTACATAACCTCATCTAAAGCACATATATAACAATCTTCTGATATAATTTTCTCGAAAGACACTTCTATATCTGTAATATATACTGTCCAGTTTTATTAACACAAAAAGACTTATAAAGTAGAAATAAAATAAAGATATCCTTTAACAGTGATTTATTAACAGCATAACCTTTATTAAAGTCTATGTACTTCTACAAATATACAGCTTCAAAACATCAAATTATTTCCATCACGAGATTGGTTGAAAAAAAAAATACTATGTCATTGTGTAGAAACAACAAATGTCTGATTGAATTTTTCACTGAAATTCAGTGAATAGCAAGTTCTTAAAAAAAAATCTTCAGATGAATACCCTATCTTATGATCCTTAAAGAGATAACTGATGAAGTGTATGATTTCTTTTAGGAAATTCACATTAGGAAATGGAAATAAGATTTGAAACTGCCTCTAATGTTTCTGTGTAATTTTTTTAGCTGAATTTTTTTAATGTTAAAAAACAAAATGCATCACTCCTCAAAAGGAAATCACTGGAGATTATAAATATGAAAAATGTTCAAACAAATTAAGGGGAACTTTATATGTTTTGGTTATTCCCCTATTGTTTTCTCCTTTTAAACATTTACTCATTTACTTATAGTTGGTACAAAGAAGAAAACAAGTGCTGAGTGCCTGTTGTGTATGAGAGATCTATCAGCTGATTACCTGAAGGAAATTAAAATGATACAAAATGTAATAAGGCAAATGGGATGTTGAGCAATTATTTAGGCAATCTGATTGGTTAATGTACAAGGCAGTAATTCCTTAGACATTCTCATTTCTGTATTACCCACTGAGATATGAAAAAATTCCCTTGTCTATGGAACCCCCTTGGGAAGTCAATGCAAATTAATGTACTTCTTCATGTTCTGCATAAAAGAGACCTCAAGGGCAAGAGATGTTTGTCACAAACACTATTGATGGTGCATTGCATTATTATTACTATTCATAATAATAGCAAAACCTGAGTTCCCATTAAGTAACCATGCACAATACTATTCTTTTTTTCATTCTTTTGAAATCATTACCTTTGAAAAAGAGCATTTTCATTGAAATAATCAGTGCTTGGAGTTAATAGTATTTAGATATCAACTCAGTCTACTCAGTGATTGATCTTCAAGAACCATGATGCATCTGAATCATTGATGTCAAATGAACATCATGGGCTCTGTTTTATCTCTTCAAACTCAGGAACAGTATTAAGTATACATTCTTCCAGACTCTAAAATCTTTTCTGATTTTTTCTAGATTCTCCTGTGATTCAAGGGAAGGTCTGATGAGCATTTTGAGAGCCCTCCCAATTTGTAATCTGAAAAAAAAAAACTATTTTTAAGGTCTACTTCCAGAGTTGATATCTGAGCAGCACAGAATTGGACTTCCTAGGAAGTAGCAATGTTTGTTGAATAGTCCACAAAAGCTCCTTTTACTTCTTGAATTCATGAAGCACTGCTTAGATTCAGATTATTAGGACAGTTCTTTTCCATGCCCACACATTACATAGACTTACACACAAAAGTCAAAGGCATACCTTTATCACTTTTCAACTTATCTATTTTATTAGTTAATGCTAATAAAATGTAATCTTTTTCCTCTTTTTTAAATCCACAATTTACAATTGTATGAATGGCTCAGGTTAAGTCATTTTTCTGCTTAAAATTCATCTGTAATGATCTATTGCATATTAGGTTTAAATCATTAACCTAATACTAAAAAAGTTCTTCATTTAAATTACCCAAAAGCCACCATGCTAAATATTTACTTGAATGTCATAATCACAATTATATTAATCCCAACATATGAGAGAAATATTTCCCCTACTTATACCATCTCAGTCTCTATGGAGGGGAAGGTGATGAAGTTCATATCTTAATTCAGTTCCTATTGAGCATAATTCCCAAGGTTCCCAGTTGCAAACATCCCTTCGGGCTCAACTCTCCAACACCCTGGCTTCCCTTCTGGACTGGCTGGCTACAACATCCCATGTGAAATCCAAGATTAAGTTAGCTATAAGTTCTAGCCAAGTGGGGATTACAACCCAACACTTGAAACTGAGGACAAATGATACAGAAGAAATAAAATCAACTCTAGGCTCTTTTTGAACCAGTACAAAAGAGGGAACAGAGGAAGGAAATCCTTTCCCTCTCATGGTATTTAACTCATAATTCCCAGGCTGTGAGTAAATTGTGACCTTCATCCTCAGTATACAGTAAAATAACAAAAGTAGAAAAGAGAAAGACTCTCCCAGTCTGACCAGTTTTAAAGATGTAGCCTCTCACAATTATTTAGTCAAAAGATGCTACAGCTACTCACATGGTATGCGACTCAGAGTGCCTCCAAGTTAGGCAATCTGGGTGTGCTCCACAGATTTTTTTTTAAAGATTTTTTTAAAGAGAAAAAGAATATAAATCTATATATATTTTTAAGTTTAGTAACTCTTGGGAATAATCAAAATCTTGAAATTAAAGGGTGGTTTCCTGTTTGGGAATGGTTAAACCAATTATCACATGACAATGTAATGAAAAATGTAATAAGAAATGATGAAATAGACAGTTTGGGAGAAAATATAGAAGACTACAGATGAAGAGCAAAGCAATTTATATCATGTAAAATTATGGAGCGAAACAACTTTATATGTCTTTAGAATTCTGATCAGTGCAACTGAGTACAGAATATTAAAAATGAAACATAATTTTCATAATGATAAACTTAAAAAGCAAATACAAACATTATCAGGTATTGTGAATTTGGGGACTTATTTTTATGGTCTCTACATGTGTACTGTGAGGATTTTATTTTGTGGTTATTTAATGGGGGGGTAGAAGAGATTATAAGTATACATAAAATAAACAAAGCAATTTATTTTTGAAATGACAATAACAAGTCATGCTTTTTATAGTACCTTTAGCTTTTTATAGTACTTAAAATAATATCACACATTTGATCCTTTAAACAGCATAGTAAATTATGTATCTATTTTCCTTGTCTTCTTCCCATTAGAATTTATGCTCTATGAGACAAGAGACTAATTTTGCCTCTCATGTTCACAGATCTTAATAAAGTACCTGGCACATAGTAACAGATTAGTTTGAAAGTTAATATATATTTAAAATGAAGTCCAACTGCTGGAATAAATTTTGTCTAACTCACTAATAACCAAATGAACAAAAAAGTAAAATTTTTGTATCCAGAAGATTATAGAGTAAAGCCTGGAAGGCCCTAATCATTTTATGCAAGCGCTAATTTTACAAATGAGGAAATTGAGGCTCAGACAGATTAAATAACCTGTTTAGCACCACAAAGCCAGGATTTGAAACCAGGTCTCTTGACCACAACTTCAGCCTATTTTTCTTATTTGTTGTTCAGTCCTTTCAGTTAAGTTTTAGTCTTTGTGATACCTTGGAGTTTTCTTGGCAGAGATAATGGAGTGCTTTTGTCATTTCTTTCTCCAGCTCATTTTAGAGATGAGGAACTGAGGCAAACAGGCTGTACTAAGGGTCACAAAGTATCTACAGATACTTAGTCCTTTTCATAAAGCTCTTAGAATTATTTCAGCTTTATGCAGATAGCTGTTCAGTCACCTTCTTCATTTTATATAACAGACCTACTAAGATATACATTATTGGATACTAAGACTGGAAGGAACCTTAGAGATTATATAGTCAAATATTTTGATTTTACCTATGAGCAAACTAAGGCCCATGAGTGACTTGTCTGTAGTTATAAAGGCAAAAAGAAGCAGCCAGGGTTTCCAATCAAATCTTCTCTTCCAAAGTCATAGTTTCCCACTTTTTCACAAAGCCTCTTATTTCCAATGTCTTATTTGAGCCTTCAAAAGCAGAAGTTATACATTTTCATCATGCTTTTTATATAACTGATCATTTTTTAAAAGAAAAGCTAAAAAATTGAATTTAGGATTTCTTCCTCTCCCCTTTTCTCTCATTTTTTGCACCAAATCCTTAGTTTCCTGGTGTAGAGAATATCCTCTGAGGAAAATCCCTCTCCCCATGGATACCTGCAAGCGTTTGCAATTTATAATCTTAACCAGTTTCCTGGGGCACTAAGAAGTATATGTGGTATGCCCAGGATCGCATAGCTGGTATATATCAGAGTTGACTTGAGCAGAGGTCTTCATGAGGCTGAGATCAGCTCTCTGTCCATTATACCAGTAACCACTGAAATTCTTTTGTTTTCTTTCATCTAAAGGACTGATCCAAAGATCAGTTTCAACAGGGAAAACTGGATTTTGTTCTTTCATATTGAAATATACTGTTTATGGCAAAAAGGTCAGAAGTCAAAGTAGCTCTAGAATGGAATTTTAAAATGTAATTATGAATGATAATAGCAAATAATTATTTGAAAAAGTTTCCCATGCAAGCACACCCTTGAAAGTGGCAGCCTCTGTTAGGTTTCTATTTCCTTGAATAGTTATATACTCTAATAGCGAAGTTAACGCTTAGTTCATAGAGAACTTTGCAGCCTGAAAAGAATAATATATAATATCTTGTATGCCAATTAGTTGGAACAAATATGCTCTAATTAGCAATTATTATTTTATTACCATTATTTTAAATGAATCCATCCTTGAATTAAGGCTATCTTTGGTTTAGTAACAGTACTGTATGGACTGCTATAAAAAATGAGCAATGCTTTCAGCCATTTATAATAAAAGCTGAATGACTAAACAGACCTACATTTTTTTATTTGCATTAATGAGCTCATCCCAAAATATATATGCAATAATATTGAAAATTAAGTTATAAATGTACGGATGTGCTACAAGTCACCATGAAAATCTGCATGTGAATGCATAATAATCACAAATCTACAATATTACAATATTAAAAAATACCCACAATTAAATTATCATGTGGAAATAATCATAATGTTATTGGAAACTCAATTATTGTGGCAACCCTTGTCGGGGAATTAGCAGGCTATGGCAAAGGCAAGTCAGACCTGAATTCATCAAATATATATTATCACAATATTACATGTTCACTTCGATTCCATGCAAAGACAAACATCCTCACTCACTAGTATCTGCTCAATGCATTTGTATTATTCATGAACAACTCTGTGATCTATTATACATACAAAACTGATTGTACGCTTGTTGCCGCAGGCTACAATGCAGACACACAGAATTAATTTTATTATATACACATGCATGATAATTGTGAAGGATTCGGTCAAATACCAAACCCTGCTCCTGTGCTCCATTATTTCACTTTCCTAAAAGAAGGTCGAAGGTCAGAAGCAATTTCTTTATGGTGACAGTGAAACTCTTTGTCATTTAGAGTAGAAAGTTCCTGAGTACTAATGAGCCCAGATCTGTGATGAATAGCCTAGCCTACCCACCCTTTCCTTGCTAAAGCAAATGAATGAATAAATAAAGTTCATTTTGTCCATACCAACAATTTCAGATATTGTACTCATTAACTCTGTACACTTATTAGCAATTATTATAATACCTTGGATCTTTACAGTCTTAAGTTAAGGCTATTTGAGTGTGTGTTTGCAGAAGCATATAGTATGCAAACACACATATGTACATATTTACATACATATACACATAAACATACATGCAAACATACACACATGTACACAAAGGCCCCAATAACAAAAATCTTACTTTTTTGCCCAAATCGAAATGCCAGTTTTATGTAACTGATTATATGTCCACAATTCAATAAGACAACTAATCATCTCAATGGAGAAAAATTCATTAAAAGAAATATTGAGTAGAATGACATTTCATTTTTTAAAACAGTTTATGGGGATGATATGGTGTTACCATATGAGCACAGCAGCTTTGTAGTAGGTTGTTAATGTCTAGTTTCAATTGATAATGCTACTAGGTTTCAACTGCAGCAAACAAAAGAGATGTTTGGTTTTTTATTTGTTTTTGACAATAACTTGAGCATTCTTTCTTATTTGTTTTCAGTCCTTTCCTAAAACAATTAAAAAAACAACCACAATACATTCTGTGGTTTATATAATGTCCTTAATTAATTGAGAAAGTAAACCTCATATGCTTGGTTCATATCTCCATTGTTCAAGTGAAGGCTACACACAAGGCCATACAATATAATACAATACAATACACTTGGTTTTGCACAGCCTTTCTGGTTCATGAAATCATTGAGAAAAAACCATGTAAAGGAAAGGCTATATTTAGAAGAATCACACAGCACTACAGTTAAGTTAATGATATTTTGCTTAATTAAACTAGACAGGAAAGTACCATTTTAAAAGGTTGATTATTGGAATCTGCATGAATTAAATCCATCAATGGTTTACTAAAGAAGTATCCCTCTGTTTCACTATTTTCTTTAAAATTTTACCTGGCCCAGTTCCCCCTTAAGAACTATACATAAACACACATCCCAAAGGTCTATTTCAATAATGTGCTAAAATAAATTAAAAGAAAATGGCCCCCCCCCCCCGGTTTGTAAGCTATGAAGGTAATGTGTATTTTTGACTTTTGCTTTAAATCTACCAACTATCTATCTATCTATCTATCTATCTGTCTATCTGTCTGTCTGTCTGTCTGTCTCTCACTGTGTATCTGCATGAGTATATTCCTAATGTTATGACATTAATTTTCAAACTTAGTATTATCTTTTATGTAAACACTATATGCCTATCCAGTGACATTTTTGTTTGGTTGAAATGCCAATGGGCAAGTTTTCTCTGTATATTTCAAAAGCTATACACAGGAGAATATAAAAGTACTGGTTAGATTGGATGAACTGACTTTGGGGAAGAAATGAAAGCATTATTATTAGCCAATGAAAAATCATATGCATATTAATTATTCCTTTACATTTTCCCCTAGGAAGATCTTTTAGTTTTCCATTAATTTATGATGTCACTTCCTCAATTGAAAATTTATCTTTCATATATTCATGAAAAATGTACATATTCAAAAAATTAAATGTTACTATATATTGGGAGGGTAATCAGAAAGATATTTTTCTCAGCAAACTCTGTGATTCAAGCCTTAAATATCTGTGTGCTTTTTTCATTCTATACTTTCTATGTAGTCATGTACTTCACCTGTCTTATTCATGCTTTGCTGTAATATATTTATAACAACATACTGTAAATGTTGGTATTATAAAAAAAGCTTTTCACTGCATGCAGCAACATGATTATACTGAGGGTGAGGTTGGTTAAGTAGGTTTGAAGGCTTCTTCCCTGGTATTTATTAGTGTACCATAATTTTTTTCTTATAAGCTACCTGTTGCTTGTTTAACTTTCCACAAATTTCCAAACTAAAAATAGTAGAAAAGAAAGTTAATATCTCTGATTTCTTTTCATTTTTATCATCTCTATAGGCCTTTGTTTCTTCTAATACTCTCCTTCAACCTCCACTCTCCCACCTACCCCCACCTCCGACCTGGGGGGAAAAAATTAATGGCTAAAGGATGCTAATTTGTCTCATCTCTATTTTCATCCATTTGCAAACTTCTTTCATGCTTTGGGTCAAGCTCACTTAGCACTGAAAAGAAACTAATACTATACAACCCATATTTACCAGAAATGTAGAGAATCCAAAATCTGTTCTTTTGGAAAAAGCATAATATGTAGTATACGTTTTGGGATTACTGATTGCCATAGAAAATTATGATCAGGCTAATAATACACCAGACTACAGTGAATAATATTTAGGGACCACAGTGACCAGATTTAAACATGTAATTTAAAGGGACCTGTTTGTCCTCTGCTTGTTTTATCTTTTTGTTTTTCAGCAGATTGGAATATTTGTTGGCCTTAGTACTGGCTATTTAGTCTCTCTTACTAAAAAGTTCCTCAGTGAAAAGAATGCTCCTGGCAATATGGAAGAAACGCAAACTATACCTTTCTTTGTTAGGCTTGTTAGTTAAGGACTCTTCTCTTCTAAAAGGCAGATCTGTTCCTTTGGCCTTTTCCTTCCTCAAAAGCAGAATGCTCTCTCAAAGAAGAGGGAAACAAAAACTCCTCACTTCCAGAAAACACCAATACCAACTGACATTTGAACAAAGAAAATGTCCTTATGTCTAAGCTTGGGAACTATTATTTTTCTCATAAAGCATAACCCTGGGGTCACTTAAGCCTGATTCTCATGATTTGCATTAGATGTTCTTTGAGACACAACATTAATCCAATAATAATTAAAATGATATACTGTACTATTAACATTCTCAAATCTTTAAAGCAAAGTGATCTATGCCTGCAGCCGGACCCAGACTAGCTAATTAAACAGCATATAGTTGTAAATGGCTCTTGGAAGCACTTCTCCATTTAAGCCCTGGAAAGCACAGTTTATAGTGACAGGACATCCTGGGGATTGATCATATTTAAATACAGGTCTGTAAGACCCAAACAGCAGGTTTAGTTTGAAACCTAGCTTCAGGGTCTGCTGGTGCCTGGCATTTTTGGCAAGTGGGTGACTCTGCTTGCCTTGGTCCCTAGAGGAAGTTGCAGGAAGCTAGCCTGTGTGAGCCAGAGTCATGGCACCCACAGGGGCTGAAGAATTGAAGTCCAGTTCTCTCTGCTGAAGCCTCTTGCTGCTGCTTCCTACATGAGTCAGCATTGTCTGTAATGGGAAGACATCACACACAGCACTTGGCTCCATTCCACTCAGGAACATCTTATGTTCCCATGGAGGTCCTCTGAGCCAAAAGATTGCTATTTAAAGGGCTGACTCCAGTTCCCCTCCTTATAATATATAGATGTAGAAGGAACTGAGCAATCTTGATTCCAAACCCCTGCCTCAAAATATTATCAAGGGTTACTAGATATATTTTTCATCTTACCTTTCACTCCTGCATCTTCCACAAATCAAATGCTTTTGTGCATCCTTAATCCCTTAAAGCAAAACAAAACAAAGTGGAGAGGACCACACCAAAATAAAGGAGTGGTTTCCTGGCTTGGGTTGGGTATTCTTTTTTTTTTTCCCCACACACTTCACTTTCCCTCTAGAGCCCAGGATGAAGACCTACAATAAACTTTACCAATACTAAATAATCCATTGACTTTGGAGTTGAAATAGGCGAATAGTTTCAAACTCTCCATGCCTCAGGCAACCAACTCAATGCAGTTCAGATGGTCATTATTTCTTTTTTAAAGTCTTACTATTTATAGTGGAAAATGTTCTGGACAGGTAGCTGGTCTCCATGACAGGAAGACCTAAGTTTAAATCCCACCTTCTGGCACATATAAGTTGTGTGATCCTAGTTAAATCATTTAATCTTTTGATGCCCCAAGTCAGTCTCTAGGCAATCAATCAGTCTAAATTTATTTAAGTTGTCATTTACAATGTGCCAGGCACTAAGGGACTAAGAATCTTTAAATTGTGAAATTTTTTCCCCTAAAAAAAATTCCTCATCTAAAATTTAGTCCACCAGTGAAATCAGAGCTACTTTCGACACAAACTGGCTATGTAACATTGAAGAAATCATTTAAACTCCTGATGCCTTTGGCAATTCTTTAAACCAGTAATACTGTTAAACATGCTGCCCTAAAGAGTATGCGTAGCCTACAATACTTGCCATAGTGTTGGAAAAGCCAAATTAAAATGCAATTGGGAGATATTTAACAAAATAAATAAAAATTCAATGAAACAAAAGCATAAATGAGGGTTTTCTAAGTTAATATTCAGCCCACCAGGATACTAATATGGAGTTTTATGTCTATCATTTCTATTTGAGTTTGACATCACTGATTTACACTGTGTCACAGATCTGTTACCTATCCGTATTGGAGAATATTTTTATTGCTGGAGAATCACAAATCACAAACCTTCTCCCCTCTCATCCATCTACATCAGAAAAAAAAAATGAACTAAAGGTAGAAACCCTACAGTAGGGTTAAAATCCCTATGATAAGTTCCTTTCTGTAGAACCTAAGGACAGAATTAATGAAAACTTTATTCTATAATATAAATTTGATACCCATATGCTAAGAACTTGGGTGTGTTCAGGTATTTAACTTCTCCTAATGTCTGAACATGCCCAAGGGTCGGGTTAAATTAGCCAACAAATATAAACCCTTGAGTTAGACTGTACTTCTTGAAAAGTAGGCTCAAGCTTAAACTGTCATCTCTTAAAACACTCAAAGAAAAGAGTCCTGATCTCTTTATGGAGTGGGCTTAATATTACAGGTTGAACTGAGAGGTAAAGTAAGGTGACCACACCAAAATAGTAAGGGCAAATATAACAGAAATTTCTAGTCAAGTTTTTGGCTTCTCAATAGAGTAGGCAAACACTGAGTAAACCCCCCCACCCCACTCCCCACAACAAAACAGCATTCACCTTGGCTAGCAGCAGATGGAGAACAGTGGGATTCTGCCATGGCTTTAATCCACCATCAATTGTCTGATGGGGACTGAAGGTCCAACTTCTAAATTAAAAACTCAAGAGAGTTTTGAATTAGAAGAAACCCTTAAGGGGGAAATGATAAAGAGATAGTGCAATAGAGGAAATTTTCATTTTAGAATCTTCTTTTGGACAACAGGAGAAATACATTTTGAGAGGTACTTAAAGGAGTGTACATAACTTTGTAATTCATTCTATAGCACAACAAGCAATGTCATAGAAAACAAGTAATGTCCAAATATTTGCCATCATATAACCATAGGAAAACATAGATTATGTGTACATGGATTGCTAAATTGGTCACTGATACTTTCTAGTGGGATTTTAGGGGGTTGGTGGCTATATAAGTTTGAAGCTTTCCATAAAACATGTATTAAACTTGGGTGGGATGGGTGCTAGAACCCTGTTCTCCAAATTAACTAGAGACATCTTCAAGTACAAAGAGAAAGCATTTATTTAGTCCCTACAGTGAGAGGCCCAAGCACACTTGGGAGGCATCTCAGTTCCCAACATGTGCCCAAACCCCACAAGCCTGAAACAGTAAATACCAAGTCTTTTCATTGGATAGTAATCATCATTGACTGATGGTCACCAATGTTGTCTGCTTCCTGTGGGTCACACTTGCTGGCACTTCTTACAGCTAACTTAGGGTCTGACCTTTAGAGACCTCTAGGCCTAGAGATCATGTGACATCCTGCAACCTGAGCCCAAGACCTGATCTTCCAGCTCTGCAGACCTCTGGGAATAGGGATCATGTGCCTCAGGCCTAGTTTCTCCCCCCCCCTTTTTTTTTTGAGAAAACTTCACCCAATCAGTCCCATTCAAACTTCATCTACAATAAATTTTAAAGACATTAAAATATTTGGATTTATTATTAGGACTTCTTGAACACCCTCCCTCCATATAAGTTATGCTAAAAGGATTTTATTGGAAGACAATAGAACAACATGAATTTTTTCATCTATTTTGTCACTCATGGAAATTCTGAAATTTAACTTTCTTTAATCCCTGAAGGGGAAAAAGAAAATAATTAATCTGCAAATAAAATGAGTCATGAGAAAAATCCTTGGAATTTTAAGGAATTTCATTTCATATTGCTTTTACATGAAAAATATTTGTATAGATTAGTTACTGTCCTATTAACTATACCTTGTTTTTTTTTTTTTCTTCTTTATATATTCCATTCAAAGCAACACAATAAGAAAATATAATGGGTTAGGGTTATACATCTCCAGACTTAAGTTTGTTAAAAAGGCCTTTGCTCCAGTTTTCTAAATTCTTAAAAATATAATCCCTCCTATCCCCACTAGAATTTCAATATCCATGTAATTACTCCAAACTGACTAGGCCTGGTCATATATTTCAATGATGAATGATTGCAGGGATAAAATTTTACTAAACAAAAGTTCAGTGACCTCAGTAGCCCTTAATCTCAATAAAAAAAAAAACAGATCAATGGAAAACAATATGGCAGAACAGTAAACATAAATACTGAAGTCCCATTTCTGAATAGCTGCTATAAAAGTAACACCTACCATATAGATATATAGTATGATATAAAACAGAACTTTCCTGTGCATTTAACACTATAAACATATTGCCAAAATAAAATCAACATAGTGATCGTTTTTATACTCATATCTATTTCATAGGCTCTATATATTATCTATAATTTCTATTTATAGGCTCATCTCCCTATTTTATAAAAATAAAAACAAAACCAAAATATTTCTTTGACCTTTAAACTATTATCCTTTCTTTCTCTTGCTCTTCATGAGTATGTTTCTTTCATATAATATAAATTCTTTTTTAGGAGAAAACTTCTAAAAATAATCATCTATGTGCATTTGAATTACTTTATCACCATAGCAAGCTGACTTCTGATTCCAACAGTGTCCTAAAAGCATTCTTTCCAAGGTTAGAGTGATCTGGCAAATTCCTTATTGCTAAATGCAATGACTTTTTTCAGTCCTCACCATTTCTCATGATGCCATAGCATTTAAACATATTACTAACTTCTTCTTCTGTATTTCATAATAGTTTTAAGTTTGTTGGGTTTTGTCCTACTCTTCTTATGACTACTTCTTAGTCATTACTGATTTCTCTTTTTCTTCCTATGCCAATCATAGGCATTCCACGAGGTACTATCATCAAAAATTCTGCTATCACCTCTATACAGGCGATTCTTAAATTTTATATTTCTATCATCTCAGCTCTTCCTTAACTTCTTCTAATCTCATATTTCCAGCTACCTGTTAAATGGAAGATGATCAGGGAATAAATTTAAAGTTGAAAGGATATTGAAAGGATCATATATTTCAAATGCCCCATTTGCATGAAGTTCACAAACATATGGCCCAGAGAGAAAGAACAGTTTGCTCATAATTACACAGAATACATTATTAATTCATAAAAGTCCTAAAGTTCAAAGCTTAAGACATTGAACTTTCCATTCAAGTCTCACTTTCCTCTTAATTCACTTATTTCTATTATAATATGCTCCCGAGCTCAACACTTGTCATCTTTAACCCTCTCCTTTTCCTCAGATACCAACTTGATTCCAGTGCCAAGTTCAATTGATTCTATTTTAGTCATACCACTTACATCATTCTTCCCTTTCCACTCTTATTACAAATACTGGTAACATTCAAAATTTGGTGAAACACCAAGAAAAAAATTGTTTGTAAACTCATTTCTCATACTATTTCTCAAGATCTAATAGCGTAATTAATGGCTAAAGAAGAGATATGATTTAAAAAAACATCCCATACCCTTTTGGAGCTTATAATCTAGAAGGACGATATGACATATATTACTATGCAAAATTATTTATAAAAGTAAGTACATAAATTATATCAAACCATCCATTCATTTCAGAGGGGAAGAGAGAGGGTAGATCATTAGAAATACTTGCTAAGGTGGGTTCTCTGAGGAGCTTTTCCTAGAATCCATTTCCTTCCTATTTTATGGAAAAATCACAAAATTCCTGCTTTGCATGTCTATGTTTAAGACAAAGAATTTTAAGTCAAAAAGTGACTATCTTTGCATTCATTATCATAAACTTAAGTCTAAGCCATACTGTATACACTTTACAAAACATATGAGTTCTCAGACTAAAATGAAAAGAATACAGCAAAGTTCAGGAAAATAATATTTATGATTCAATGACCAAAAATTATATATCTAAGAAAAGATTGTTTAAGAGGGATGAAAGGTTTCTGAGAAACATCTATAAATATACAAGTGATTCTTTAGGGACCTGAAGTTATGAAATAATGAATATTTAATCCTCTAACCTACTTCACCTCAACTTTACTGATATTTACAGAAAGTTATAACCTGGACCTTATATTTATCCCTAAATGTGCACTTCCTTAATAATCAAAATCTGATACTCTCTTTCGGACCATAACCTCCTATCATTCCATTTTTTCTTGTTGCTTATTCCTCCTAAACAAATTCTTTATCCTACTTCAGATTTCTAATTCCTCTACCTTTCAATACTTTCTGAGGCCATCATTTCTGTATGCTGTCACATTACACTATTTCCAATATCATCCTTATAGTTAACCAGTTCAGCTCGATACTGTCCTCTCTTTTTTTAGTAATATAATATATTATAATGTTATTAATAATATTTTACTTTCACCCAATTACATATTATAATAATTTTTATTTTTTTATTAAAGCTTTTTATTTGTATAACATATGTATGGGTAGATCCCCAGCATTGATCTTTACAAAACTTTCCGTTACAAGTTTTACCCCCAGTCCCCTCCCCTCCCCTAGATGACAGGAAGTCCACTACGTATTAACAATGTTAAAATACTTGACAAGTTGTGCAAGAAAAATCCTATCTACAAGAAAAAAAAAAGAAAATCAGAGAAAGGAAACATAAAGCAAGCAAACATCAACAGAGAGCATGAAAATGTTATACTGTGGTCCATATTTCATATCCCTCTCTCTGGGTATATATGGTTTTCTTCACTGAAAAATTGGAACTGGTTTGAGACAATTCTTTGTTGCAGAGAGCCATGTCCATCAGAATTGATCATCATGTAATATTGTTGTTGCTGTGTATAATGATTTCCTGGTTCTGCTCGTTTCACTCAGCATCAGTTCATGTAAATCTCTCCAGGCCTCTCTGAAATCATCCTGCTGGTCGTTTCTTACAGAGCAATAATATTCCATAATATTCATACACCATAATTTATTTAGCCACTCTCCAATTGATGGGCATCCTTTCAGTTTCCAGTTTCTAGCCACTACAAAAAGGGCTGCCACAAACATTCTTGCACATGTGGGTCCCTTTCCCTCCTCTATGATCTCTTTGGGATATAGGGCCAATAGAAACACTGCTGGGTCAAAGGGTATGCCCAGTTTGATAACTTTTTGAGCATAGAACCAAATTGCTCTCCAGAATGGTTGGATCCATTCACTGTTCCACCAACAATGTATTAGTGACCCAGCTTTCCCACATCCCCTCCAACATTCATCATTGTCTTTTCCTGTCATTTTAGCCAATCTGACAGTTGTGTAGTGGTACCTCAGAGTTGTCTTGATTTGCATTTCTCTGATCAACAGTGATTTGGAGCACCTTTTCATATGACTATAAATAGTTTTAATTTCATCCTCTGAAAATTGTCTGTTCATATCCCTTGACCACTTATCTATTGAAGAGTGGCTTGAATTCTTATATATATGAGACAATTCTCTATATATTTTAGAAATGAGGCCTTTATCACAACCATTAAATGTAAAGATGATTTCCCAACTTGATGTTTCTCTCCTAATCTTGTCTGCAGGGCAGAGCCAAGATGGCCAACTGCAGACAGCATTCTCTGTGAGCTCCCAGACCTTCCCTCAGACCCAGACAAATTGAGCCTCCGAAATTGTTTTGGAGTCAGGGCTCCACCAAAGACTTGGACTACAACGTACTTCTATCAACAATCTACTTTGAAAAAACTCCTGAGAAGGTTAGCCTCAGGGGATTGGCCTCTGGCCTTGATCAGACACCAGGACACAACCAGGGCAGAAGTCAGAGAGAGGCGGGTTTTATGCACCCAGGAAGCCCCTGGGAGACCCCTAGGCCTCTTTGCTCTGCTTGCAGGCAGGTGCTTTGGAAGATCTGCCTTTGGTAAAGGGTGGATTGAGAGCAGCTGAAAACGTGGTCCTAGTACAGATTTAGCTGCCCAGCCTCAGACCAGAAATCAACTGGGCAAACTGCCCCAGGGCAAATTGAAACTGGGCTATTTAGATAATTTATTTCCTCTTCTGTTAACCTGGGCAATCTATATTTTTGTAGATATTTCTCCATTTCATTTAGATTATCAAACTTACTGGCATAAAATTGGGCAAAGTAACTCCTAATTATTTGTCTAATTTCCTCTTCATTGGAGGAAAGTTCTCCCTCATTATTCTTGAGACTAACAATTTGATTTTCCTCTTTCCTTTTTCTTATCAAATTAACTAAAGGTTTATCTATTTTGTTGGTTTTTTTTGTAAAACCAACTCTTAGTTTTATTTATTAATTCAATAGTTTTCTTATTTCCAATTTTATTAATTTCCCCTTTTATTTTTAGAATTTCCAATTTGGTATTTAATTGAGGGTTTTTAATTTGTTCTTTTTCTAGTTTTTTTTTTTAATAATAAGCCCAATTTGTTGATATTTTTTTCTCTATTTTATGTAAGTAAGCATCTAGAGATATAAAACTGCCCCTTATAACCACTTTAGCCGTATCCCACAAATTTTGGTATGTTGTCTCATTATTGTCATTCTCCTGGATGAAATTATTTATTGTGTCTATGATTTGCTCTTTCACCCAGTCATTCTTCAGGATTAGATTATTTAATTTCCAATTGACTTCCGGTTTATTTTCTCCTAGCCTTATATTGCATGTGATTTTTATTTCATCAAGATCTGAAAAAGATGTTTACTATTTCTGCCTTTCTGCATTTGATTTTGAGGTTTCTATGCCCCAATATATGGTCAATTTTTGTATAAGTTCCATGGACTGCTGAGAAAAAAGTAAACTCCCTACTGTCTACATTCACTTTTCTCCATAGATCTATCATAACTAAGTTTTCTAACAATTGGTTTACCTCCCTAGTTTCTTTCTTATTTATTTTGTGGTTTGATTTATCTAATTCTGAGAGAGCAAGGTTGAGATCCCCTACTAGTATAGTTTGGCTGTCTATTTCTTCTTGCATCTCTCTTAATTTCTCCCCTAGGAATTTGGATGCTATTGCACTTGGTGCATATATATTTAGTATTGATATTGCTACATTATCTATGGTACCCTTTAATAAAATATAGTTTCCTTCCTTATCTCTTTTGATTAGATCTATTTTGGCTTTTACTTGATCGGAGATAAGGATTGCTACCCCTCTTTTTTTTGTTCACCTGAAGCATAATAGGTTCTGCTCCAGCCTTTTACCTTTGTCCTATATGTGTCACTATGTTTTAGATCTGTTTCTTGTAGACAACATATTGTGGGATTCTGGTTTTTAATACAGTCTGATATCTGCTTCTGCTTTATGGGAGAGTTCATCCCATTCACATTCACAGTTAGAATAACTAATTCTTTATTTCCTGCCATCTTATATACCCAAGTTATGTTTTTCCCTTTCCTTTCCCCTTTCTCCCTTCCCCCCTCCTCAGTATTCTGCTTTTGATGACCCCCTCCCCCAACCAATCCTCTACCCTTTAGATCCCCTCCCCCTTTTTTTACTCCTTTCCCCTGATTCTTCTATTTTCCCTTTTATTAGTTTATTCCTTTCTTTTCCTCCTTTCCCTCCCACTTCCCTCTAGCAAAGGACAAGTTTCTATGTGACATCAAGTGTCTGGTATACACTTTTAGAGCCCAAACTGATGAAGAGTAAGATTTACACAATGCTCATCTCCCTCCCTTCTTTCTCTCAATTATATTAGGTTTTCTTTGCCTCTTCATGAAATTTTACCTTGTTTTTACCTCCTTTTAAAAAAAAAATCTTATTTTACCATCTTTTCCCTCTTTTCCCCAGTATGACAACCTTTCCCCCCTCTAGTTTTCTTTTTCATATTGTCAAAGTAATATCTTAATATCTAGTTAATTATACCCCCAAACTTTAAGTATCCCCGTAGTAGAAATAACGTTCTCAAGAGTCCTTTCCTTTTTACCTTTTTATCCTTCTCTTGAGTTCTGTGTTTGGAGTTCGAATTTTTTGTTCAGATCTGGTCTTTTCATTAGAAATAAGTGAAATTCACCTATATCATTAAATGACCATCTTCTTCCCTGGAGGATAATGCTCATTCTAGTTGGATAGTTTATTCCTGGCTGTAATCCAAGTTCCTTTGCCTTTTGGAATATCTGGTTCCAGGCCCTTTGATCCTTCAATGTGGAGGCTGACAGATAGTGTATGATTCTAATTATTGATCCTTGGTATTTGAATTGTTTCTTTCTATCTGCTAGCAGAATCTTTTCCTTGGTGCCATAGTCCTGAAATTTAGCCACAATATTCCTTGGGGTTTTAATTTTGGGATCTCATTCAGGAGGTGATCGGTGAATTCTTTCAATGGTGATTTTGCTTTCTGATTCTACAACCTATGGGCAGTTTTTTTTTTCAGGATTTCCTGGAAGATAGTGTTTAGATTCTTTTTTTCATCATGGCTTTCAGGAAGTCCAACAA